>JAOUQT010082685.1:0-10009 GCA_025769995.1 Xyliphius kryptos
GCATCACGTAGTGACCTGGTCACTATCCTGCAAGAAGAATGGCTTCAGATCCCTCTGACCACTGTGCAGGACTTGTACATGTTATTCCCAAGATGAACGGACGCCGTATTGGAGGCACTACACCATAATAATCAATGATTGTGGTGTAAAACCAGATGTTTTAGATTCATCGTCCAACATCTGTAAGTATTTATACATTTTAATGTCAATGTATAAATGCACTAACTCCCGACAAACAACTGCCAAACAATCCATCACCCAAGTTCTACCTGCTCTGTGATGCTCCAACAGAACGAAAACAAGAAAACAGATGGACTACAGTCTGTAACTGTAAAACTACAAAGTCCATCTATATGGTAAATGGAGGAAATAGGCAGAGGAGTCCGAGGGGGCGTGTCCAAACTGTTGACTTCAGTCAGGAGACCAAACTGAAATGAAGCCAACATTTGGAGGTTCTCACAGAACGCTCCATTCAGTCTGAACTCGCCGCGTCGGTTCGCGTCTTTATAAAAAGTTGCTCCTGAATTTCTTTTAAATACCATTTTAGATTGACGGCACTTTCCCGAATCTAATTACACACGGCGTGCACAATGAACTCTTTTCTTTCACCTGCTCATTTCTGAGCGACTCGAGCGTATGAGCGCCGCGCGCCGCAGAGACGATGCCTGACTGACACGAGGGGGTGGTGGGTGGTGGGTTTCTTCCCATCCAGATCCACTCTGTGCCAATTTTGACACCGTTGCCTTTAAACGATCCCCTCCCCCCACCCCCTCACATCATTTGAGGCGCTGCCATCTTACAAATTAATGATGATGCGTTTTGGCCGTAGCAACATGGAACCTGCCAGATTGCTGATAGGCGTTTGACCGTGGGTCACGTTCTTTGTTTGGAAGCTGTAGGGCAGGAACATTAAAGTGCTTCTATGACGTGACCTTCAAACCCGAAATCAACAGAAAACATGCAAAACCGTATCGCTAATTCAGTCAAATGTATGTGTGCAGCCGAACACATGGGCTGTGATTGTGCAGTTTTTCCGCCTTAAGGAAGTAATGACGTCAATGCAAACAAACCGCTCCACCGGAAAAAGTGACCTACTGCAATATATTGTTGGACCGCCTTTAGCTTTGATCTGCATCGTTTCCACAAGCTCCCTTCACCCTCATTGCTCTAGGGGTACTATCCCGGTGTTCTGAGCATACTTGTAAGTCGCTTTGAATAAAAGCGTCTGCTAAATGACAACGCAAACGTACAACACATCTCATTTCAAGATGGCCACCACCAATGGTGTCGATATATTCACAAGCAGCGTTGCTATTTAAACTTTGGAAGTCGAGAGCCTGAAAGCAGCCTGCCGCTGGGTGTGAGACAGCAGCTGTTTAGTGCATCCTACAGGATCTAACACATTTAGCACATACGCAATATTTAGGCAATTTTATCGTAACAGATTTTTTCCCCAGAGTTCCATTGAATCACTTCTGGGTGCCACAGTCGTCAGTCCTCAGCTTCATAAGACAGGGAGTTGAAAAGGACCAGCTTCCTAAAATAATGCTTAATAGAGGTTAGGTTTGGCGATAACCGACGTCATTTTGCTCGTATCGGTATTTTCGGTATCTTAAAATCTTTTTCGGCGGCCACGTTCATGTTCCTTTAAGAGGCTTTACCACCGATACGCCTGTGAGGTATTTATGTTGGCCTTATACGTCCTTCGTTTTGGGGTTTTAATCGTACATTTATCGTGATCATGGTGAACTGCTCAAAATATCGCAATAGTGATTTTAAGCCATATCGTCCCAGCCCTAGGTTATGGTATCAGTATTACTTGGTAAAGAAACTTCTACCTTGTGTCAATAATTGCTCCTCCAAGTCGCATTCTATAATCATTAAGCACTTTAATGAGCGATTTGCACTTCCATCCCCAAACACTACGCCGCCCCCTACATTTCGACGTGTGTACTGTATTTCTAGGGTTGTTAAAATTCTTGCCTTCCGACGGGATTTCCCGAATGTCATGCGTGATGTTCAGGCACATTGTGATTGCGATTGCTCTCACCGCTGTGGCACGTCGCCCCCTTGTAGCCGGTGTCGGCGCAGTCGCAGTGGAAAGTGCTCCATGATTGGGTGCATTTTCCGCCGTGTTCACAGTGATGTGGAGAGCACCTGGTGGGGAACAGAGGAGACAAGGAACGTTCAATAAACGCGTGATCTTAGAAAATTATACCGCATTTTTCATTCTCTGGAGACCTTAACGGAGAAACGGGTTGTAATTAAACTCAGCGCCATGAGATGATGAGCGCAACAACAAGGAACGTGATGAATTACTCTGAGTCCCTCCCGGATGACCGAACTTCTCACCCTGTCTCTAAGGGAGAGCCCAAACCCATTTCGGCCGTTCGTACTCGTGATATCGTTCTATCGGTCATTACCCAAAGCTCATGACCGTAGGTGAGGGTGGGAACGTAAACCGACTCGTAAATCAAGAGCTCCGCCTTGTGGTTTAGCTCCTTCTTCACCACGACAGACCGGTACAGAGTCCACATCACTGCTGACCCCGCGGCCATCCGCCTGTCAATCTCCCGCTCCATCTTACCGTCACTCGTGAACAAGACCCTGAGATACTTGACCTCCTCATATTGAGTCAAGAGCTCGTTCCTGACCCAGAGAGGACACTCCACCCGTTTCCGTGGTAACGACCACTTTGTTTTTTTGCTAAGCGGCAAAATTTGACAAACCAACTCACGCCAACGACTCTTACACCAAGTTTTCCAGTCAAACCCCATGTGCTTGGCAACAAAACTTCTGCAGAGCGTCCTCTTTCATATTTACCAAAAAAGTTTGACGTTTCCGTTCCATCAGGCTGCCAGATACAAACGAATCCCCAACGTCAACATTCTAATAATTCATCATTAATAAAAAAATATATATATAAACCTCAAAAATTCTACAACTTCACACAAACATTCAGCACCAGCCGCAGAGGAGGATTCAATTTGGTGCACTTGGTGGTCCTTAGAAGGTTCTATATTTCGTATTATTTTTGCTGCGACTGCTTCGGCACGTCTCGCTAACGTCTCGCTAACGCCACACACATTCGCTCAGTCAGCGAGCAAAGCGCCAATGATGCTGAATTGACGTTCCTCGCGAGCGGTAATGCACAGGGACATATGTTACTCATATTTGTGGAGCTCCCGTTAATGTTAATGGGTTAAAACAGAAGGCGTGGGGGGGTGGGGGGTTGAGAGTGATAACGGCTGAAAGGGCAACACGAGGCAAACGACGGCGTCTTTCTCTCGAGGTGAGCCGAGCCAGATGGGGCCGAACTCACTGAGTAAGATTTTGGCTGATGAAGACGGGAACGCATATGGAGGCGTTTTGTTGCGTTAAGCCTCGACACGTCTGGAACTCCATCAAAACTGCACGTCCGACCGGCTGCGTATACCCATCTATAACCGACCTTGCGGTGTGTTAACGCTGCACATGCATCACAAGTACACAAACAACGGTAGAACCATCATCATCATCATTCTGTGTGGGGTTTTCAGCCGCAAAGTGCCAGGATGAAGGAGAACATAGTGCTCTGAAAGCTATAGCAGATACATATCTGTCTGTGTGTGTGTCTGTGTGTGTGTCTGTGTGTGTCTGTGTGTCGTATACAAATCCACACCGCTGCTTTAATGATCACAATATTTAACACACTACATGCAAAACATACACACTTCAGAACCCTGTGGAGCTTTATAACTACTGTATAGAAATATAAATATTCATTCAACTATACATTTCCAAAAGTTTTTGACCGATTGCGTTGAAATTTTGACAAATTTGCATTTGAATACACACATGTTTTTGTGTGCTTTATTTTGATTACGTATTTTGTGTGTAAATAATAGGAGGCGATTGGTGTGTGTCATCTCTATAGCGACTGCCGTACGGGTAGAGTGGAGGGAAAGACGCGAGGCATGTGCGTATTATACGTAATGAGAGGAGAACATGCTAATTACTAAATGGGTTCCACCATTTATCCACCCATCCATTACCTTTCACTTATTCCTTTATGAGGGTCTCGGTGGGGTTCCCCATGCCCATCCAGGGGAGAACGTCTCGGGCGCTGGGCCGATACACCCAGGACAGGGCGCCAATCCATCACTGGGTTCACACTCACTCACACACACACTATACAGGACAATTTAGAGCATTCAATTTACCTTGAACCCATGTTTTTGGACTGTGGGAGGAAACAGACACAGGGAGGACATGTAAACTTCACCCAGATTGGGATTCAAATAGAATTAATAGTGGAACAAAAAGGTCATTTAAACCGTGATTACAAACGCCGATTTAAAAGCTATATATATATAAAAGCGTGTTCCTTCCGGGGTTTTTTTCTGACTAACACCCAAACTTTTTGCACCTCGGTCGCATCACATTTCTGGTTTTGCTCCTTTACTGAATTTCCACATTCGCCTGAAAGCAGCAGGAATCTTACTGAAGTCCAAAAGCTTCATTTTTAAATTTTGTTCTCATCTCAGCGCTATTAGCATAAAGAAGAGGACGCCACGTAGCCGAGAACCCGGCGCGAGCAGAACGGGGGCACCCATCCAGTCTGAGAGTGGAATGTGAAAATAAGCTCAGACTCTGAAATCCACTGATTGCTCTCTTAACACCTCTCTTTCGAGGGTCCTGCCTCCGCCCTCGCTGACCCTCATCACCACGAGATCACACAAAGGTTCCAAAGTGAGAGAGAGAGCTGGAACTGAGAGAGTTCAGAGTTCCTGCTGCGTTTGGATTCACTTTAAATCGGACTGGAGCTGAGAGTCTGGATCTGTGGGTGGGTTTCTACGGTTTACTCACACAGTCCAAAAAATGGATTCAAGGTAAACTGGATGCTCCAAATTGCCCCATATCGAGTGTGTGCCCAGCGATAGATTGGCACCCTGCCCTGGGTGTACCCGCCCAGCGTCCGTTCCATGTTCTTTTCGTGTCCCAGTGTGTTTTCCACAGGTTCTCTGGTTTCCTTACAGTCCCAAAACATGGATTCAAGGTGAACTGGCTGAACTAAATTGCCCCCATATAGTGTGTAAGTCAGTGTATGCCCAGCGAACGATTGGCACCCTGTCCTGGGTGTTTCTGCCCAGAGATTAAGCAGTAGATAAGAGATGGATGGGTTTAAATAATTTTTAATTAGTTTAATTACTTGGAGCCTGAAGCTTCACTAAGGAATCTTACGGTCAGCTTAAGAGGCGTTTCCTGTGATGGACAGTGGGATCGAGTACGGATCTGCCAAATATCCCTTTAATGTCAAATCACAGTTGTGATACTGAGGATAGATAATGGGCATCGCTTATACGTACCAAAAAAATGGCCGAGTCGTCATAACAGGTTTTCCGGCACATTGTGCACGAACTCTTAAATAAGAGCCAATGTTTTTGTTGCTAAGCAACATGATGTCTGAGGAAGAAACTCACCTACAAGTGTGTTCATCTGAATCCTTAATTGATTCTTGAACGCAATCAGTCGTGTAAGGGTATACGTCGTATTCGTCATTCGTCACGTATACGCGCATTCACTCGCGGAATACCACGGTGGGTTCCTCTGATTGACAGCAGCATTATAAATAAGGTAAAAACAAAAAAAGGTCAAAAAAGGTAAAAAAAAATTAAAATTTTAATTTAAAGAAAAGGGAAAAATTTGAAAAAAATCTTTTTAATGGGAAACAGTAAAAAAAAAAAAAATGTAAAGGTTTAAAAACACGATGTTAAAAAATGGGTTAAAAAAAATTGAGAATTTTTTTGAAGGTGAAAGTCACGGGTTGTGAGGTTTTTTTTTGGAGATATGACGGACCTTCCCACAGTTCTCCATTTTTTGGAATCGCCTTCAAGGTTGCAGACAATTAGCAAAACTAAGAAGGGGAGCGAGTGGACGGGACGGTGCAGCCGCGGAAAACCCCATCAACACTTTTTGGTTTGAATGACTTTGCGAAACTGAAGAAACTTTCACCTCTTAGTCTCGGATACACTTGCTCGTTTCATTTGCCGAAATAATGAAGTGGCCCCCAAGAGGCAGCAAGGCGCGAGCTGCCCTCCTTCAGCGAGGGGAGAAAAAAAATAATAAATAAATGGTGGCACTGCAAACCCTGCCGTTTCTCATAACGCAGACAAGCGAGGTAAAAAGCTCCAGCCGAAATAAATAGTTTATCTCGGCCGTATGGAGGGAGCCGTGTGCGCTGGCTCGGTCACTCTGACAGGCGGTTCGAGTCGGGATGTATGGTAATGTATATTTCTGCTTGCTCGCTTATCTCGGCTCGCCGATGCATCTAGTAGACAGGAAGCAGCGCTGACATCACAACCCTTACACACTGATGAGCACAAACACACATGCTGCATCCAATCAGGTCGGGAGCTTTAATGTGGAGGTTTCTTCATCTCCACTGAAACGTAAAGGAACAACTGGTATTTACTCAGCGAGCCGATGGAATCTCATCAGCACACAAACGGAGGGACTAACGTCTGAAGACAAGGGTGTACAGTCGGCAGAATTTAGCGCGCGCTTCGTATTCACCTTCACAGCATCACTTAGTCAGCAGCGCTGCGGGAGCCCGAACATTCATCTTGGTACAGGTTTGCCTTTCACCTTTTTAGGGCAGCCTTCACTTCCGAGAATGCGGGAACCATGAGGTGGGCGCTTTCATCAAAAGCAAAACTCAAGTACAGTAGAATAAAAAACTGTTATTTTACGTCATAAAGCGAAGTGAGGAGAAAAAAAAGAATTCAAAAAGATGCTGAGTTCATATTTATGCCCTGATTCAGATGGTGCTCCCTGTATCACTGCCGTTAAACACATTCAAGAATTTTCTCTCCATAAATCTCATCAACTTAATTTGATGGGGGAGAGGGGTGCATTCAGGGGAGAACATGTCGGGCGCTGGGTAGATACACCCAGGACATGGTGCAAAAACCCTATACAGGGCTAATTTAGCTGGGGCAACTTCGAGCAGCCAATTTACCTTGAATCCATTTTTGGTCTGTGGGTGGAAATTGGAGAACCTTGTTAAAAACCCCGTAGAAACGGGGAGAACATGACAGAATTCAAACCTGGATCCCTTCCACCGAGAGGCAAACATGCCAACCGATGACAAAAAAGTACAACCGCGGACGGCCACACAGCGCACAACTCCAGCCCATAAATCATAGCACAAATACATTTTTTAAATGGGTGAAAAAAAAATGTACAAATATTTTTAGAAAAGGTTTAAAAAGAAAAGTTGGGGGGAAAAAAAGTTTAAAGTTGAAAATAAGGTAAAAAAATAAAAAATAAAAAAAAAATTATACAAATAAAAAAAGTGTAAAAATGTAAAGAAATAAAGGTTTTAAAAATAAAATGTATGTGAAAAAAGTTAAAAAAAAAAATTTGTTTTAAAAAGGTGAAAAAAAGTAAGGAAAAAATAAGCAAAAAAAAGGTAAAAAAAATAAATAAATAAACAAATAAAGTGGAAAAAGTAAAGAAAAAAGGTTTTAAAAATTGTATTGTGAAAAAAGGTTAAAAAAAATAATTTTAAAAGGTGAAAAAAAGTAAAGAATTTGGAAATAGTTTTTTTTAAATAAATAAATAAAAGTGAAAAACAGTAGAGAAAAAAAAGGAAAAATGTGAAAAGGGTTAAAAAATAAGATAAAAAAAAATTATAAAAAAAAAGTATGAAAAAAAAAAAGAAAAAAACAACCCATGGCTGATGCTGAGTGCTCAAAGACATGCCCCACGGACCGCCGCACTAAATGAAGACCCTGCTGACGCTCCACCAACCAGAACATTAACGCTGTCAGTGCTGTGACCGACCGCCGCCTGCCGCCGGAACCGAAGCTTAAAGACCTCGTGGTCGCACCTTCATCCGATCATCACAGCGCTGTGTCTGTGGCCCTGACCTTCACGCCTCGAAAAGAAGAAAGCCTTCAGTGGCGTACGTCACCTCACGGTAACCGTTCACGACTTGTAACAAAAACAATACTCATGGGAGAATTCCATCAGCCTCCCCCCAACCCCCAACAAACGCACCATCAGGGAAACAGCACCTGTCAGCGTCCCTGCTAATGACTGTTAAACGTTCAGAGCGACACACTGCTTCACTTCTCCTCAGAGTGAGGAGGGCGAGAGCGGTTTCTATAGGAAGCGTTGATCCGCGCGGCACTGCGGCGCTCATTTAAACCTCGCAGTTTGTTAAGGACCAACAACAGGTTCGCGGCAATGCGCCATTTTCCAAACATTAAAACGCAACATCTGCACAGAAACGATTTGGGGAAATCTACATGCGATGCGTTTTCATTGTCAGCAGCTGGGATAGGCCTTAAAACCATTCTGTGAAATGGCACGCAGGTTCATCGGAATAAATGTGCTCATTGTGCTTAAAAAAAAAAAAATAAATAACACATTTTACCATCTGGCAGTTTGACATGGGCAAAATTATGCGGACGACTTCCCTAATTACAAAACGAAGAGTTCTATGCTTTGCGTATTTATGTGACCGCTTGGCGAGGACGACTTGCCACCTGCGTACCGTTAAAGTGACGGAAGACTCGATTTTAAAGAGGATTGAAGGGGCTGAGGGTTCATACCGTGACCCACTGCACACGGTTGTCATTGATTCTACAGCAAACTGTGATGTCACAACTGCTCCTCTGACGGAAACATCAGTCTATCCAACAAACCAGAAACTGTGAACCTACGTTACAGATGCGTATTAACGCCAATCGCCATCATACTTGGCGCCGGTATCAATCTAATAACTTTCCTCAGCATATCAAACTTTTTCTGTAGTTTCCTGTAGTTGGAGGCCTCTAGCCCGGCGGCCCCAATCAGCGCACGAACGCCGTCTGAAATTAAAGCACAATTTGGCTAATTAGGCAATCTGCGCCTGCTACCATCCACTAACTGTGCCATGCTTGATATGTTCTGTTTAACGCATTCTGCACAAAGCGCGCTCACAGAGTTCAGAGTTTGGTTCCCAGTGAGAAATGTTTTTATTTAGCCCCAGAGCCGTTAAACGTTCGGCCCCAAAGCAGAACGCATTAAAGGATTTACTATACCTGCGGCGCCATAAGGAATCCAGAAAACATTATTTTAGGCATTTCAATTTGGGTATAAGGACAATAAAGACTTGTTGTCTTAGCAACAATTTCTGAGATGCTTGACGAATTAGGACGCTCCTTCAGCGCTCACTGGAAGAGGAGGGGGGGGGGGGTTCCCCATGCCCAGGAGAACATTTCAGGTACAGGATAAACATACCCAGGACAGTGTGTCAGTTCATTGGGAACACGCTCACTCGCAGGGACACTAAGTAAAGGCAATTTAGAGCCGCCGATTCACCTTGAATCCATGTTTTTGGACTGCGGGAAGGAAACAGGAAAACCCGGAGAAATCCCACGTGGACACGGGGAGGACATAAAACCTGATAAAACCCGAACCTGATTTTATTTATTTATCAAATCGAATATATTCAGTTATACAGATTAGCAAGTTATGTCCGTACACTGGAGTTACATGCCTTTGAACTATGAAGGGAATCCATATGATTAAGGACCCTGGACAGCGATCAAACTGTGAGTCAGTAGAGCAACCCATAGTGACACCAGGTCAACATTTTGGTACGTAATTCATACCCAGTGAGTTCTCGGTTCTGGTAACTGATTATGTATGACCATGTGAGGGCACTTGAACTGCACCGAGCCCGGACCTCGACCCCATCGAGCACCACGGGGGCAACTGACCGAATATCAGACATCAAACCAGCCTGACTGACTGACAATTAAGGACCCTAGACAGGGAGGGAGGAACAAACTGACTATTAAGGACCCTGGACAGGGATGACGAACGGACGGACGGACGGACGAACTAACTGACTATTAAGGACCATGGACAGGGATGACGAACGGACGGACAAACTGACAATTAAGGACCATGGACAGGGATGACGAACGGACGGACAAACTGACAATTAAGGACCATGGACAGGGATGACGAACGG
>JAOUQT010082694.1:0-10009 GCA_025769995.1 Xyliphius kryptos
TTACTCCTAAAATGTGATTTTTTTCTCATAATTGAAAATTATAGGCCTTGAAAATTATAGGCCTATTTAAGTAATTAGTAGAACTTGTACAATCAGTGGCTGACTAAATACTTTTTGGCCCCACTGTAGGTGGTTAGGTTTAGAGAAGAGTGAGAAGGGAGGATTAAATATTCAGTATAGTCATTATGCCTTTTTTACCCTGTGCCATAGAAAACAACACCAGACAATATTATTTTAAACAGCTGGTGCATTGTTTTACTGCAATGGGTAAGTGAAGTAATTATGACATTGTGTATGGCACAATCTAATCATGGCATTTCTAATTTTAATAGAAAATTATAAACTACAGCACAGTGATTAGTTTAGTAAGGCAATCGCAGTAAGGATTGTTTTAAAGTTGCCAGCTCAGTGCCTTGGCTGACTACAGAGAGTCACAGTCAGAAAAGCAAAAAAATGTACTACATACTGCATCTTCTTGGTATACATCTTTAGCTGATGCAGGAAGTACCTTCTGTGACATTTCTTATTGGTTGTGGTTTATTCTACCCCCGTGAGATTTTGTGTATTATTAGTGCCCAATGGGTGAAAAGATAGAGGGGGTCAGGGGCTGGCTTATATCTATATTAACACTTTATACCACAACCAAAAATTTAGTACACCGCAGCAAATAGATGATCACAGCAAACACATAGATCCCTTTTGTAAATATTTCAAAGTCATAGGCTTGTGGTAAAGGAACCAGCCTTGTGACTGGACGCTTCCCAGTTTGGTTCCCGGTACCACAAGTCGAATATGGCTGAAGTGGCATCTAAGGCACCTAAACCCTGATTGCTTCCAGGGTGCTGTAGAGGCTGATAACACTATGTGTGTGTATGTATGTGTGTTTCACGGCATGGATGGGTTAAATGCGAAAGACCAATTCCACTTTGTGCCAGAATATTGGTAAATAGATCACTATCTCTTTCACCAAGCATGAAGTGCTTTTCTTCCTTTTGATTATTATTATTATTATTAACAGGGGTTAAACACAATTTGCTGGAACCCTATTTTTGTTGTGCTGATTTTTCTTTTTTCTTCTTATTATTATTAATATAGACACAAACTTTGTCTGTTGGTATTAGTTACTCCCAATTCTCAGGTGCTTAGTATTTGGACCATTTGTCTTACAGTCCCGGAATGGGGTGGTCTGATAGATTATAGATATGTTATAGAATTGTATACTTGAATTATGAATTCTGCAGTGCTGAGAAAGTACAGTTTTCCAAACATGATTTTTTATAGAAAATATATTGCAAATAATGCAACATATAACATATGTAACAGAGCACAAAACATTTAATTAAGGCTGCTGGGTTTTAAAGCAAAGAAAGGAGCAAGTGTGACATTCAAAATCTCTTGAGGAATTGTCAGATTCTCCAACACAGTACAGTACTTTGTGCAAACAATTTAGGCAAATGCAAAGGTCATGCTGTAAAGCAACAATGCTTTCTAAAATAATTACATTGTTTTTACATAAAAGAAAATGTTATAAAGTTTTTTCAGTTCAATTCAATTTTATTTATAAATATAGCGATTTTTACAATGGAACAATACGTAAATTAAATAAGTTTAATTTTCACCAGTGAGAAAGCTGGATGATGACAGTGGCAAGGAAAAACTTCCTGAGATGATAAGAGTAAGAAACGAGAGGAACCAGACAGCAGGGAATCACAATATCATTTTGGTGATAACAGATTAACAACCTGAAAAGAATAATGCTTTACTCTAATGCTTTACAACTGTTGAAAGTAACTAATATAGTAGCTTGTAATCTAACTTAGTTACTTTAACAATCATTAAATCGTTAAATAACTAAGTAACTTTTAAAAGTAATTAATAACCAGTAATCAATAACCTAAATATATAATCAAAATAAATCAAAATGACCTGCATCTCGGCACTAATCTCCAAGTGAGAAATGCAGCCTTAATGGAAAACCAAAACAAACATGGCCACCATCTGTCAATCAAGCTTCAGGAATCATTTAAACAGGTGAGCATTGTTATTACCACCAAACTTAAAAAATGATCAAGCACAGCCACAGCTGGAATCAGTGAATTAACTTCATGCCTACATTTGGTTTGGACTGGCATATGCTATATATTATAATGTATTTGGCTGCCATATGCTTTTTAACTGTTCTAAAAAATGCATAATTAATATAAAAAACACTTCAGCCAAAAAAACAAAACTTTTGGTTTAGGTCTAAATTTTGAGGTGGCCAATCAAGCTTGCTGCATTGTAATTGGTAAATGACACAATACATGCTAAATAACTGTTTCTCACAACAGTTAGGCCGATCAAGCTGAAAATGTGCAGGCTAGTTTGTGCCCATTATTAGGGTCTACAGGGACACCGACAGTTCAATGACTCTGGTTGCCATTAACCAATCAAATTCAAACATTTTAAAAAATATATTTTCTCAGTGGCCAGTTGTGTATATGTATATTGCACTTTTTGAGCTAGTCCTAAGAATGTCATCTGATTGAGTCTAACCTGATATTGCAATAATCAGTAGACCCAGAAAGTAAATACAGTTGTAAAAGTTTGTGAAAACCTTTTGGATTTTATTTATTTCTGTATAAATATTAATTAAAACATCATCAGATTATTACTCAGTCCTAAAAGTAGATAAAGATAACCCAGTTAAACAAAAACGACAACAAAAATTTTATATTTGATCATTTATTTATAGAGGAAAACGATCAAATATGACACATTTTTGAGTGTCAAATGTTTGTGAACCTCTAGGAGTATCAATTATTTGAATGTGAGATTAAGGTGTTTTTAATCAATGTAATGACAATCAGGTGTGAGTGAGCACCCTGTTTTATTTAAAGAACAGATATCTCTGATACAATAGTATTTCTTAGTGGGTGTTAGTTTATGATAATAAAATGTGATTGGGTGTAATTTGTTTCGTGATAGGTTATCCCCCACTCCTGTTTCAGATGCATCCACCTGTAAAACAAAAAAATTATCGGGGTTGGGGTGTTTAACGATAGGTGCAGTGGATAAAGCCCTTTTAAGGGGCAGGAAGGCCTGTTCTGCCTGATCCGACCAAACCAGGAACATAGCAGATTCCTTAAGGAGGGTTGTTAGTAGCACTGCCAAACTACTAAAATTCTGAATAAAAGTTAGTAAATCCTAAGAACTTCTATAAATCTTTCATCAGTTTAGGTACTTTTTGATGGTCCATGGCTATTCCAGTGGAGCTTTTCATGTAACCAAGAAACGTGGTAGAAAATGTATGGAACTTACATTTCTCACCTTTTACGTACAATGTAACGTAATCTGGACATGATGGACATGATTTGCAAACTTGCCCGAATAAATTAGAATGTCATCGATATAGTCTAACAAACGAACTTAGCATTTCTTTAAGGACATGAAGATTAAGGAGTCCAAAAAGCATGGTTGTGTATCCATAGAGCTCTCTGATGGTCTTATATACATCTCCTTCTTTGATCCGAACAAGGTTGTAGGCATTTCTAAGGTACAATTTGGTAAAAACACTCCTCTTAATTGTTCCAAGGCCACCGGAATGAGTTGGATAGGGTAAGCATATTTTGATAATGCTGTCCAACCCTTTACAATTGATACAGGAGCTTTAACTTATCTGGACAAAAAGCCTTGGACGGATGAAGACTTGATCAAGGGCGTCTTCAATATATTTCTTTACAACGTTTTTTGCCTGAGTTAAGGGATACACTCTGGAATTAGGAAGAGCGGCATGTCTATGTCCGGGTAACTTGGATTTTTTCTCATACAGATCACCTCCTATAAGTATTTGGAGGGAATCTCAAATTGTACAGAATCCTCTGAGCTAGTATTTCAGACAATTTTCTAAGCAAAATGTTAATAAGAGGTCAATACTTGCTATCGCCAGGAAATAAGGAGTCATGTTTCTTCCACCTGGGTAAACCTAATATTATATTGATTTCAGAGGAGTCTAACACTAGAAAGCTTAGTAGTTCTATATTGCACGTAGTATGGGGATCAGTTCAGTTATCAAATATATAGTTCCTGCTTCTACTGGGCCTCCCTCTAGAGAAGAAACACTACATGTTCTCTTTAGATGCTTCACATCTTCTTGTGAATATGCCTTCGGCGCCTGAGTCAATTAAGGGGATGTGCTTACAGAATATTTTTTTGATTTGAGTAATTTGTTGATTTTTATAGATTAATCAAGTAATTGGATAAATTATGTTTTCATTTAAACAACACTTGAGAGAGAGATGTGCTTTGCATGTGTAAGGATTTCACTTTAAAATGCTTTTGGTTCCGGTGCTGCAGCATTGATTATGTAAATGATGGTGGACCAGGTCTGTTTTACAGTGTATACAGTGCACTACGTTCTCTGCTTTACAAAAGGTAAAATGGTCTCCCACTTTTGGCATTTTCTGTGCACTGGTATCATCTTTAATAGCGAGCAAAATAAATACCTAATGTGCATTAGTTACAACAGTCCGTGTGAATTAACCAGAGCTGCACAGTAGACTACATAGTGAAAGTGATACGATCTGATAAGATTCAAAGTAGATGGACTTGGTTGAGAATTATACATGTTTCAGTTGGTGGAGGAAAGTTTATAGGAACTAACAAGGCTAGTCGGGTCATAGTTAAATGTTTATTTATTTAGGAAAAATGAAAACTAAAACGAGCATCAACATTTTCTGGCATACTAGCTGAGAAAACTGTCTCGTTTTGAGTTACAGGTGCTGCCATGCTTACAGCAGGTAAAATAACAGCAGAAACAGACTGTTTCATACCTTCACTAACTTTGGAGAGTTGTTTCTGTTTAGCCATTGATGCAGACAGACTAAATTAAACCCATTAAAGAGCTTTTGCAACACAAATCTTAGTTCACTGCATTAAAACATCACATCATGTATATTACCACATGGGCTAAGGAACACTTCAGAAAACCAGTGTCAGTGAACACAGTTCATTACTTCATCTACAAGTGAAAGTTAAAACTACCAGAAACTCCACTGGCTTCTCTGTGCCCGAGCTCAACTGAAATAGACTGATACATAATGGAAAAGTGTCCTGTGGTCCAATGAGTCCGTTTCAGATTGTTTATGGAAATCATAGAGGTTGAGTCCTCTGGGGAAAAAGAGGGAAAGGACTGTCTGGATTGTTATCAGCGCAAAGTTCAAAAGCCAGCATCTCTGATGGTATGGGGGTGTGTTAGTGCCCATTGCACGGGCACAACAGGTTTTGGAGCAACATATGCTGCCATAAAAGCAACGTCCTTTTCAGGATGTCCAACATTTTTTCAGCAAGACAATGTCAAGCCGCATTCTGCAAGTGTTACAACAGCATGTCTTTGTAGTAAAAGAGTGTGGGTGCTAGACTGACCTGTCAAGATTTGTCTCCCATTGATAATGTGCGGCACATTATGAAACATTGTGGCACATTATCTTTTCTGCTACGCTTCTATTTTGTCTAGTCTACTTCTACTGAGAGATTTCTCCACTCTGCTCTACACGAAATTATTGAATTAATTAAATGGTGTCACAACGCAATTGAAACCATATTTTCAATGAGGAGTTCACTGGCTTCTCTGTGCCCGAGCTCAGCTGAGATGGACTGATGCAAAATGAAAAAGTGTCCTGTGGTTGAGTCCATTTCAGATTGTTTATGGAAATCATGGAGGTTGAGTCTTGTGGGGAAATGGGAAAGGATGTCTTATCTATTCAGAACCATGATCATGGGCATTCTGCTGATTAGATTAGCTATTGCCCTGATTTATCAATAAACTAAACCCTTTGAAGCTGCCTGACATAATTGACGCAATGCATAGAGCTGTCAGCACTTAAATTGTGACTTTAAATCTGACGGACAACATATCTCTGCTTAATTGAATTGAATGTCTGGGAGATCGTAATGGATTACAAAATGTATATATAGACGCATTAGGGCAGAGAGAAGTTGTCTCTCTTCCCAAGGCCTTCCAGCTTTTACCTCCACTGCTGGGGTAAACTGTTGTTTTGGAGTGATTGAGAGTGTTGTTTATCCCTGCTTCCTTTACCCTACCCTGTGGCATGTCTAGTGTATTGTTGTGTAAATTTTTTGTTATTTTAATGTGCTATTTGGCCTCCTCTATGTTTTCTTTTCTATATTCTTTTCTTCCGATAAGGGCACGTTGGCGTGATTGGCTGCTCTTTTTTGGATACTTTCCCTTCCATTCTTGTTCACCCCACTTATCTTCGGCCCACCTATTTTTGTAAAGCTCCTTGGGTATCTTGAAAGGTGCTCTATAAGTTGAATGTATTGTTATTATTATTAATTATAACAGAAATCTATACACATATATTATATGCAATTACAGTACAGTAGTACAGTAGCAAGATCGGTCTCTAAAATGCACAATTAGCGACCTTGCATAAAAGATAAATGGACATAACTCTGTAGGTTTTTTTGACACAGAAAGTGATAGCATTCATGCAATTTGAGTAGTATGTTAATTTTTTAAGCTACATTAGCAGGCTATATACAAGCAATTAATTACCATAATAATAACCAGCATTATATTTTCAAAGCTGAAGAGGCATATTTCAGAAAATATAGTACCTATAAACACAGATAAAAATTAATTGAATTTTTAAATAAATATAATCTTTTATAAATAATCAACAAAACATTGTCTAAATACCGCTGGCATAATTGTGTAAGTGTGTATTTTAGGATGTGGCAATGTTTTTTTCTATACATATTTAAAAAGAAACTTCCTATGGTGTGACACCGTATCCTTTGAGCCGAGAAATTTCATGGACAACTATCTCTTGTTGATGGACCCCTTAAAAGTTATTTTACTGAAGACCCCAAAGAAGGTAAGTTTTTTATCTCAGACTTGTTCACTCCATTGAAAGAGTTACATTTTGTTAACCCTTTAATTATATATATTTTTATAAATCTGTTTTAAACAACATAATTATGGAGAATATGCAAATGATCCTGAGAATTAAGCTAGCAACAGCAGAGTTATCAATTGACACTAAAGACTAAATATCCTTTGGCGGTGCTTTGCACTGATAAAGAGGTCAAACAAAAGGACAAGATCTAATAAGAGAAACATGTAATTATAGTGTATTTGAATGATTTATTTCTTTAGATTTTTTTAGATTCAATTTTATTGTTGTTGTGCAGACTACTGGTACAGTACATTTATTAACAGATAAAGTGCAGTGAATGAGTCTAGAGAATATTCCTTACAGATTGTGAACATTATATACAGAAGAGGTCAGTAGGGGTGTTAATTACAGTATAGATATACAAACCTGATTCCAAAAAAGTTGGCAAAAAGTACAAACTGTGAATAAAAACGAAATGCAATAATTTACAAATATCAAAGCTCATATTGTATTCACAATAGAACATAGACAACATCAAATGTCAAAAGTGAGACATTTTGAAATTTCATGTCTAATATTGGATAATTAAAAAGTTTGTGACTGCAAAACATTTTTTAATAGTTGCGACAAGGCAATAAGAGGCTGAAAAAGTTAAAGCTACAAAAAGGAACAGCTGGAGGACCAATTGGCAATAGGTCATTAACATGAGGGTATAAAAAGAGCATCCCAGCAGCTCTCAGAAGAAAAGATGGGAAGTGGATTACCAACCCCCTGATTCTGTGCCGACAAATAGTGGAGCGATATTAGAAAGGAGTTCGACAGTGTAAAATTGCAAAGTGTATAAACATGTCATCATCTACAGTGCTTAATAATAGATTCTCTGTGCATACTGGGTGCCTGTAATGCCATGCATGCTTCTGTATTGGAAATCACAAAATGGGCTCAGGAATATTTCCAGAGAACATTATCTGTGAACGCAATTTACTGTGTCATCCACCGTGGCCAGCTAAAACTTTATAGTTTATAGAAGAAGCCGTATTTAAAAAGATCCAGAAGCGCAGATGTCTTTTCTGGGCCAAGGTTTGTTTAAAATGGACTGTGGAAAAGTGGAAAACTGTTCTGTGGTCAGACAAATCAAATATTTTAAGTTCTTTGTGGAAATCAGAAATGCTGTGTCATTCAGACTAAAGAGGAGGATGACCTAAGTTGTTATTAGCTCTCCATTCAGAAGCCTGCATCTCTGATGGTATGGGGTTAAATTAGTTTATGTGGCACTGGCAGCTTACACATCTGGAAGGACACCATCAATGCTGAAAGGTATATCCATGTTCTAAAGTAACATTTGTTCCCATCCAGACGGCGTCTTTTTCAGGGAAGACATTGAATTTTTTAACATGACAATGCCAAACTGCATCAATAACAGCATTATGGCTACATCGAAGAAGGGTACTGAACTGGCCAGCCTGCCGTCCAAATAGAAACATTTGGCTCATCAGAAATTGAAGATACGACAAAAAACACCTAAGACAGTGAAGCAAGTAGAATACTACATTAGAAAAGAATTGGACAACATTTCTATCCCTCAACCTGAGCAACTTGTCTCCTCAGTCCCCAGACGTTTAAAGACTTTTGTAAAAAGAATAGGGGATGTTTCACAGTGGTAAACATGGCCTTGTCCCAACTTTTCTGAGATGTGTTGTTGTCAAAAAATCATCTAATTTTTATCTTTAATTATATATATTTTTCAGTTTAAACATTTGATATGCAATCTATGTTCTATTTTGAATAAAATTTGGAATTTTGAAAGTTCTACATCATTGCATTCCATTTTTATTTACAATTTCCATTTTGTCCCAACTTTTTTGGAATCGGGTTTTGTAAAATAAGAATATGCATATATGTATGCAGGTTGTTTATTGATCACTGTTTCTATTTTAAATTCATTAAATTATTTAAATTAGAATATTTGCTGCTGATTTTAAGGATGGGGACTGAATGTTTTAAAATGTGATCAAATAAGTACAGAACATAGATGTGACAGAGGGATCAGTGGGAGAGAAAGATACAGACAGTGATCCAGACAGAAAGTAGGCAATTGTTGCAGAACGACAGAAAGTAAATCAAACTTAAATTATTAGTTACAATGCAGTTCTTTTGTTTATACTGAATGACTAAATGGCTGCCTAGCATTAAGTTTGGAAAAAATACAGTAAAATAAAAGATTAGTTATTTTATAATAATAATTCAATATTGTAATTAAATAATACAAATAAATGAGTAATAAATAGGCATATCATACTAAAACACAAGATCATAATTATGTTTCTTAATCATTACACTGATCTCAATTTATTTTCTTTTTAAACAGAAAAGGAAAGAAGGCTGAAGGCAAACTATGTGCCTTTAACATCAAGACACAACCAGCAAGGACTCAAGGACAATTGTGTAAAATATGGAAATAATTAAAAAAAAATGCTCATCCAGTAAAAAACCACTGAATGCTATTCTGGACATAACCCCACTATCTACAGAAAACAAAGTGGAGTAGCCAGTGGATGTAAAACCAGCAGAATCTCCAGAGGAGACTAATCCTTTACCAGTGAAAGTGATTACTGGTATTGGTCATGTGCATCTCACTCATCCGTGCAGTGAAACACACACACTCACTCACCACTTTATTAGGTACACCTGCTGAATTTCTTGTTAACGACTGAAGTGCCCTTGGACAGGGAACCTAACCCCTAATTGCTCCCTGGGCACTGTGCAAGCTGCTCACCGCTCTGTGTATATCGCACGTCACCGTTGTGTATATATATATGTATATATGTATATATATACATATATATATATATAATATGTGTGTGTTTTACTGCATGTATGGGTTAAATGCAAAGTACAAATTTTGCTTCACTTTTTTCACTTTTAAATGTAGAGAAACATACAGCTGTATCTCAGTAAATTAGAAAAAGTCATAAAAAGTTAATTTATTTCAGTAATTCAATAAAAACAGTTAAATGCATACTTTATATGCTGTAGATTCAGTACAAACACAGTGATCTATTTCAAGTGTTTATTTCTGTTACTGTTGATAATTATGTCTTACAGCCAAA
>JAOUQT010082703.1:0-10008 GCA_025769995.1 Xyliphius kryptos
CACTTTAAGATGTTATTAATTATTTTTTTTTTTTAATGAAAAGTGTGTTACAAATACAAGCTATTATTATTTAATATAGCTTACATTATTAAATAAGTCAGCCAAAGTATTTTTTTTTTACACACCCTTATTATGCTAATTGATTGCTGTAACATAATGACCTTTCTTTGTTTTTAAAGGAGAGCAGTGGTTCAGCTCGTACAGACTACAGAGCTATTCAGTTAGCAAAGCGGAAAAAACAGAAAATCCCTGCAGTTAGTTCATCTACATCCACGTCAGGGGTAGCTCAGAAGAAAATCAAGGGGTTAAAGGGCTCTGGTGCTGCAGTTGTATTGACGCCAGCAAATGCACAATTTTCAGAAGGAGTACCATCAACAGCAGGGCTCACTATCCGGGATCCTGTCACTGGGGCACAATATGTACAGATTCAGCTACTGCAGGTACACCTAGTCCCATGCATGTTGTCTGGGGTTTGTCTTTAATCAGTCAACATGCAAGACTTGATGTACTTGTGCATGTGTTTCAGGATGATCCTGCCACTGATGGAGACCTTGCCTTTCAACTCAGTTCACAGACCTCCAGTTCTCATTCACAGCTCACAGTTGATCTGCCTGTCAACATCTTACAGGTTCAGTATTTATCTCTCACTGTAAATTGTTCTTTAAACATAAAACATTACTTAAACCCCAACAAATTCTGCCAATCTAAATTTAGTTCATAATGCTTTGTTTATCAATTTGAAATATACAGTACAAAAATTATCAATTCTCTGTAGTTGCATGGAAGTTAAATCATGAGTCATTTTCTTACACTTAGTCATAGTAGTCTTAATTTATGTCTTGTTAATTTGCTTATTATTTTTTTGTTTGTCAGTGTATAACCAAATGTGGTTGTGTTTTATATCAGGAGCCTTCAGCACTGACTGAGGATGATAATGGTAATAATAACTCTCAGTTCACTGGCAGTACAATCAACCTGCAGGACTTGGAATAAAATCGCATTGAAGATCGAACAAGTTAATAATAATAACATTTCATTGACACATTTATTTAGAACAAATAATGCTAATTGTATCTGTAAATATGTAGGCATACCTGTATACGCTGTATTCAGAGTCTGACAATCAAGTTTACATGGTTTAGCTCTTTACAAACAGTATAGGGTTGATCAGTTTCATCGAAAATGAATTGTTTTAAGATTGTAATTTTGTAAGTGACTCTCTTGTTATCAGTAAAAGAAACTAAATTCCAAAAGTCAGCTCATATGACAATGCTTAGTATTGTGTCGCACAGTATTTTTTACTTAATTTGGTTTATGGATCAATTATGTCTGTCGTTTGTGTTTTTGGTACATCGTTCCTCAGTTATTAAAAAAATTCTCAGTTATTTTATGAGGCAACATATACATGAACTAGAAGGTTTTTAGTGTTTTGTGAAACATGTTTTTTGTGTGTATATACCAGGACATTGTACATTGGTAACTTATTTTGCAAAATGAATTTATGCGGCCAGGTTTAAAACAAAATGTAAAGGCTGGTTTATGATTGTGACCTTTTTTAAACAATTTCATTAAGTAAATCTACAGTTGTTACTCTTAAGCTTGTGGTCAGTCCAGTTAAAAATAACTACATACTAATAATATGGGTTTTGTACAATTTTGAATATACCTTTTGGAACATATTAAACATGCACTGGAGGGAAAAACTCATCACACTTTTAACAAGCTTGACAAACAATTATAACATTTTTTACTTTTCAGAAACATTCACTGTAGATTTTTCAGTTAAAAATGATCAAAATCAACTTAATAAACAGTTATTGGAAAATGACTAATTGCTACTTTTCAGAGGGCTTTGAAAATTTTTCTCAGTTGTTATTCCTCATATTATTATTATTATTATTATTTTTCTTCTTAAGCCTGATTTCTGTGATTAATTTAGCCCGAACCAATTTAGCCCGAACCGCTCGACATAGAGACTCAATCTACTCAAACTAAGCGCCTGGTTTTCTTCTTTCACAGAGTGTTTTCATTTTTGCTTTAAGATGTATACTTTAGTTAGTTATAGATGTTTGTTCCTTGCCCACAACCACTTTTTGTTTTATTTCATAACATTTTAACCATTTGAGAATTTTTCAATAGTTTTGAATAAAATTAATTTAAAATTTGAAAAGTGCATATTGAAATGCAATGCTGATATTCAAACAGCCATAACTCGGCAGTTTTTTGAGCTAGAAAAAACTAATTTGCTGAAGTTACAGAGGGCCACAGCCGCTCTGATATTGGTAAATTGTAAACTGATCGGCGTTATTGATCACTGGTAATCAATCATCAAATTCGGCCTATTCATTTCCTATGGGCCTATTTTAAAGTGCCATAACTTCATCCTTTGAGCTACAGACACAACTTTTGAATGTGTGAGGGGATTTGCTCTATATATCAGTTGAATTTTTGGACTGATCGGACATTCCGATCACTTTTTATCATACTTTAAAAATCACATTCCTGAGCTACACACTTACAACCTATAGATTTTAGTTTTTTGAAAAACTGCAAACAAACTCTCATAGAATCTTTATACTTTTCACTTAAAACTCAATTTCTTTAAAATGTAGCCACAGGCCTTTTGCTTAAGCATGCAAAGTTTCACATTGACCGGGCAAATAGGTTTTAACGGATGGCGATTCGTTTGGCAAAATACCCTGAAAGTCCCTATTCAAAAATCCTCCAAGTGATTTTCAAAATGTCATACTTTTTTAAACTGCCATAACACGGTCATCCAATGTCCAATCTGCACACACTGTAGCACCTGGTTTTCTACTTTCACACAGAAAATATAATGTAAATATAATGTATACTGTTATATGATGTATGAGTTATAGGCGTTTAACACATTTTGTTAAAGGGCGTTAAAAAAATCCCTCTTTTGTCATTCCTCTTATTCTTAAGCACTTCTTTCTGCAATTGATGCGGCTCAAACCGCTTGACGTAGACTCCATTCGAACACCGATGCATTGCTATTGTTTACGAGACCTGTGCTATGTATTTTAGAAGTTTGTAACATTTATAGTTTTTAATAAAATTAGGTTTAAAATTTGGAAAATGCATATTAAAATGCATAGGGATGATTTTCAAATAGCCATAACTATAGCCTTGTGTTTTTGCTTTTAAAAAGCCTTACTATAGCCTTATATTTTTGTTAAAAAAAATGACTTGCAATTTTCGCTCGAAAAAGCCTTACTATACTTACAATTTTGCTTAAAAATAAATTACATTTGTGCTTGAAAAACTTCAGCCTTCTATCCAAAAAAAAAAAGCCTTACTAAAGCCTTACAATTTTGCTCCAAAAAATGATTTGTTTTTGCTTAAAAAAACACCTTACTTTTGCCTTACATTTTTGCTTGAAAAAAGTCTTACTATAGCCTTACATTTTTGCTTGAAAAAACACCTTACTGTAGCCTTGCGTTTTTGTTTTAAAAAAAAAAGACAAAGAAATGACGTTTTTCGCCAAAAAACGCATTACCTTATAAAGCCTTACATTTTTGCTAAAAAAAAAAAAACCACCTTACTATAGCCTTAGGTTTTTGCTCAAAGAAATGACGTTTTTCGCCAAAAAACGCATTACCTTATAAAGCCTTACATTTTTGCTAAAAAAAAAAAAAAAAACACCTTACTATAGCCTTACTTTTTTGTTAAAAAAAACCTTCCCAACTATAGCCTTACAATTTTGCTTAAAATAAGCCTTACTAAAGCCGTACATTTTTTTTTTTCTAAGAAACGCCTTACTATAGCCTTACGTTTTTGCTCAAAAAACTCCTAACTAAAAATGTTACTTGTATTTTTCTCAAAAAAACGCTTAACCATAGCCTCATGTTTTTACAAAAAAAAAGCCTTACTATTATCTTACGTTAAACAAAAAAACGCCTTACTATAGCCTTATAATTTTACTCAAAAAAATTACTTACATTTTTCGCAAAAAAAAAAAAAGAAAAAAAAAAAACGCCTTTCTATAGCCTTATGTTATATTGCTAAATACAATGTCTTCCTTTTTTTCGCAAAAAAACGCCTTGCTACAGAATGTGTAGGTTTTTGTTTGTCCACCCGCCTCTTGATATTTGACCACAAGTTCTCAATGGGATTAATATCTGGGGAGTTTCCAGGCCATAGACCCAAAATCTAAGTAAAAGCCATGTAGTTATCACCTTTGCTTTATGGCAAGGTGCTCCATCATGCTGGAAAAGGCATTGTTGATCACCAAACTGCTCTTGGATGGTTGGGAGAAGTTGCTCTCGGAGGACATTCTGGTACCATTCTTTATTCATGGATGTGTTTTTAGGCAAGACTGTGAGAGAGCTGATTCCCTTGGTTGAGAAGCAACTCCACACATGAATGGTTTCAGGATGCTTTACAGTTGGCATGAGACAAGATTGGTGGTAGGGCTCACCTCGTCTTCTCCGAACAAGCTGTTTTCCAGATGTCCCAAACAATCGGAAAGGGGATTTATCAGAAAAAATGACTTTATCCCAGTCCTCAGCAGTCCACTCCCTGTACCTTTTGCAGAATATCAGGCTGTCCCTGATGATTTTTCTGGAGAGAAGTGGCTTCTTTGCTACCCTCCTTGAGGCCAGGCCTTGCTCCAAGAGTCTCCGCCTCACAGTGCGTGCAGATGCACTCACACCAGCCTTGCTGGTCTTTCTTGGGCGCCCTGGAGCCTTTTTGGCAACAATGGAACCTCTCTCCTTGAAGTTCTTGATGCGATAGATTGTTGACTGAGGTGCAATCTTTCTAGATGCGATACTCTTCCCTGTTAGGCCATTTTCGTGCAGTGCAATAATGACTGCACGTGTTTCTTTAGAGATAACCATTGTTTACAGAAGAGAAACAATGATGCCAATACCAGCCTCCTTTTAAAGTGTCCAGTGGTGTCATTCTTACTTAATCATGACATATTGATCTCCAGCTCTGTCCTCATCAACACCCACACCTGTGTTAATGGAGCAATCACTGAAACAATGTCAGCTGGTCCTTTTAAGGCAGGGCTGCAATGAATTTGAAATGTGTTTTGGGGGATAAAGTTTATTTTCTATGCAAATATTGACTTTGCAATTAATTGCTGTTAAGCTGATCACTCTTTATAACATTCTGGAGTATATGCAAATTGCCATTATAAAAACTGAAGCAGTAGACTTTGTAAAAATTAATATTTGTATTATTATCAAAACTTTTGGCCATGACTGTACATGCGCTCATACAGACTTCTTTTTTTTGCCGTTAATCAGAAGTTTAGCATTTTGATTACCCAGTTTGCCAAGTCGCCATTGTGGGTCTTTTAGCAAGGCACTAAATCGTCTGTGTTCTATGGTGCACTGTATATTCTTTTTTTCAAAAGCTTTATATGTGAAAAAGGAATTTGATGTTCATAATGAATATGTATAATATCAATAAATACATCTCTAATTTTCTTTTTAACCAATAAAAATGTTACTGTAATTACTGATTGAAACAATATGTAGTCATTGTTTCCATAAAGATTATGTTAATTTGAACCACACTTTATAATAATATAATAATAAAAAACTATCAGTCAAAAGCCAATTTAAGGTGATCACATGTAAAGTCTTTATCTTTATAAGGAACTGTAGGTATTGAATTCATAAGTCTTGAAAATTAACCTGAAATTGTAAACAAAAACGTCAGACTTTAATTGCAAACTAGTTTGAAGGCTTGGGACTTGAACTTGGACAAATGTGTCTTGTGAGGAACTCCATTTAGCTCCTTATTTATTAGGTAGGTAATATAGAGTAAGACTTTTCAGTTTTAGAGCTAACATCATCAGCTGCCTTCTTTACTTGAACAATAGGGCATTGCGTCATGCCTAGCTACTGGTCTTTGTTGTGATTTGTTTACAATAAAAAACAACCTTAAAAAAAGGTAGTACAGGTCCTTATATCTGATTGGCTGACCAATTTGTCCAGGCGTGACATTATTGACATCAATGCACACCTCTGATGGCTTTACATTCAAATCAATGCGTAATATGCAATACATTATTTTCTGTTTTTTTATGAACTGTGTTATGTAATTTGGCCACTAGATGTCAGTATTTGATTGTTAGAGAAATTTGAAACGTGTTACTTGGCGGTCAGTTAGCTGAACTGAAAGGCAAATAAAGGTAATTTAGCTCATTTTAAAAACCGGACTAGAGTACGTCTTAGAAGACCAGTTTACTAATAATTTTGCTTTCATTAAACTCCTCTCTATTTGTGTTTTAGATGGGAGTATGATGAGAGTTACTGTGAAGCTGTGAAGAAGATGCCTCCATATGATGCTGGACCACGTCTCTTAGATGTCATTGACACATCTGTTTTTGATTACCTTATTGGAAATGCAGATCGGCATCACTATGAGAGTTTCCAAGACGATGGCGGTGCAAGCATGCTCATACTACTGGACAATGCCAAAAGGTAATTAGTAGATGGTAGATGCTGTATTAAGCTTGTATTGGAATTGATTGATATCTGTGTGCTTGTTGTTTTTAGTTTTGGCAATCCGGCTTTAGATGAACGAAGCATCCTTGCACCGCTTTATCAATGCTGCATGTAAGTGTTTAAATATGTCATTCATGTCATATGATTTATAAAAGACACATACATAATTTATCCAGTTTTTGTAATCAACAAAATATATAAAAACAACTTTTTTATTTAACAACATAAATAAAGTAAGCTGAACTGAAAGGCGAAGTGAACGAAATTTAGCTTAGGTGTACAGCCATACTATAGCATGCTGTTTGCACAAAGGTGATTTGGTGAAGTCATTCAAATACTGCTTTTCTGGAACTTATCCCGTAATGCTCCACAGCCTGGATGTTAAATCAGACAGGAGCAAATCCATGGTATTTAATAGAAATGCTTAACATTTAGAAATCTGAATTTTGTGTATCGTCAACCCCCCCCCCCTTTTTTTTTTTTTACAATAGGTGACCTAAGTAACAGCTACATGTCAGCTTGTTTGACACATCATTTCACAAAAATTAGTCAAAATGTTTTGTATGATTTTACACAATCATAGGCTTGGTTAAGGAACCAACTTTGTGACCTGAAAGTCCCCCGTTTGATTTCCGCATCCACAAGTGCTATGGCCTAAGCGCACCTTACCCCAGTTGCTTCCTGGGCACTGTTTACAGGGCTGCCCCAACACCCTGGGCACATGTTCTCACTTTACTAGTGTGTGTATGTGTATGTTTCATTGCATGGATGGGTTAAATGAGGAGGACCAGTTCCTTTGTGTTTAAACACAGTAAGCACAGAAAGTTTATCACTTTATATGAATGTATGAATTGTGTGGACCTATGTCAGTGTGAACTGAGTAATCTGTACTACCTTCATTACAATTTAGATTTTGTACAGTGCGAGAGAACAGGCAGGGTTTAAAAGAGTTTTTGCAATTTGTTGTTTTTTAAGTTCTTTTTTTTTTTTTTTTTGTTTTTTTTTGCACAAAACAATCTTTTTTTAAATCTTGCTTTAAAAAACAGGTCAGTTATTGAGGTCCTCAGGTTTCTTAGTATGAGTCAGAATATTAGGCTTCCAAGAAGTATGCCCAGTATAACAGAGGACATTAGAGCGGTGATCACAGCCACCTTCATTCTGAAACAGCTGATTCCTAGTATGACTGGAAACTCTTACTTGTTTCGGCCCACTCTTCTGGTTTATATGTGTGGGTGAATGCTTGCACATTTAACCAACTCTCCATGTACATTTGTTGATCTTGGATCAGGGGAATTTATTGTGCTTGGTAACTGGGTGACTGTATTCTCATCCCATTGAAGACTTAGGTTTTTTTTTCTGTGCTGTGTTATACATACTAAAATGCAGTAGTGGTAAACAGATCTTTCTCTCGCATTGATTTACTGATCTGGTTTTCTTGCTCTCACTTTTTCTTGCTCTTACTCAATGCTATTCTGTTATTTGTAATGCATTCTTCTTACTTCTGCATACCGACCTTCACTGGAACAATTTTAAAACAAATTATTTGGGTCCGTTACATTTGCTGCATTGATAAAAAAAACTCTCATTTGTAAGTTGCTTTGGATAAAGGTGTCTGCTAAATAACTAAATGAAAATGTAATACGTACTAAATTATTAAGACATTTATACATGACACATACATGAGCTATTTTTTTACATTCTATTCTGTTTTTTGGCATTCTATTCCGTTTTTCTTCCAGTCTTCTGTACATTGATGTAAAATCTTGTTGGAACTGTTTTCCAAGTAGTCCCACAGTTCAAAGTGTTTGATTTTTACAGTAGTAATGAGGCTTAATGAAACATAAATTTAGAGAATCATAAATTTATAAAACGGTTACAAGGACACTATTATTTAAAAAAACAAAAAAACAAAACAGGTTTGATTCATAAATGCATTCAGGTTTCTGAATTCTCTAACAAACAAACACTATCTAGTGGCCAAATTAGAGAAGGCAGTTTAAACAATAATAATAATATAGAAAATGATGTATGTCACGCAGAGTCGTGCATTATTGTCAACAATGTCATGGCTGGACAAATGGCTCAACCAATCAGATTTAAGGACCAAAACTACCCATTTTATAAACATACATGGGTTTCAAGCATTTGGGGCAGTCAAGGCTTGCGGAAATCAATTGTATTCTTATTTGAAAAGAAAACAAAGCAGTCATAATGTCTTGATGTGTAATTCAAAAGTATAAATTTTTAATCAGCAATCTTAATGCTTGTTTATTAGTAAATAATTGGTTTGGCATAAGAGCCCCCCCCCAAAGAATTTATTGTGAATAAATCATGAGAAAGAGTTGTTTAGCCCAAAACATTCCTTTTCAACTCTTTTCTGTGTTCCACTTACAACAATGAACAGCCTCGTTAATATGAAAGGTCATAATAATGAACAACAATTATTAATTAACTGTTCTTCCGCTTTGAAAATGACTATTGATTGCTAAGCAGCGGCATATACAGCGAGTGTTTATCAGAAAATGGCTCCCTGTTTATATTTTTTGTATTTCTATAAATCATACATGATTTAAAATAATGTTCTCATACTTTCATACTTTTCATTGCATTATTACGAATGTGATGTGGTCAGAGGTGTGCATTATTGTCAACAATGTCACGACTGAACAAACAGCTCAATCAGATTTAGATCCTGTACAACCTGTTCTATAAAAAACGAACTAAAACCCCAAAATTTGTTGGTGATGAAAACAAAGTACAAAATGAGTGAGCCCTCTAATTTTATATTTGAAACAGTGAGCTAATTGTAACACACAAAACAATCAGTGTAAAACAAATGATTTGTAAAGTTTCTCTATTAAAAAACATTTTTACAAACTAAGTATTTGCAAGCTTATTTTCACACATTTTATTTAAACCAGCAAAAATCAACATTCAAGCAAGATTTGTTATAGTTATTCAATCACCATATCCTAAAAAGATCACTTAGTCATCTTAAGGCATCTGGGGCAACTTTTGGGTGATTTTCTTTCATAGATGGAACAATTAATTTAAAATAATTCATTCTAAAGAAACTTTGTCGACTAAATTTGTAGAATTTGGGTCATAGACAAATTAAATTAAATGTTGTTAGCATCTAATATGCATCTAATAGCAACATATAATATTATTCACATTAAAAAAATGTTGTAACCGTGACCAGTATATATATATATATATATACCTATATACATAAAAATAAACATCATATACACTAGTGAGATATACAGTCATATACACTGCTCAAAAAAATAAAGGGAACACTTAATCAACACAATGTAACTCCAAGTCAACCCCACTTCTGTGAAATCAACTTGTCCAGTTATGAACCTGTCCAACACTGATTGTGAATCAATTTCACTTGCTGTTGTGCAAATGGACCAGACAACAGGTAGAAATGAGAGGCGCTTAGCAAGACCCCCCTATAAAGGAGTGCTTCTGCAGGTGGTGACCACAGACCTTTTCTCTGTTCTCATCCTTTCTG
>JAOUQT010082714.1:0-10008 GCA_025769995.1 Xyliphius kryptos
CCCAGGATTCATGGCTCTTTACCGAGCAGGTCCACTCTGTTGTATGCCCAGTCACACAAAGCGCTGATTTGATCTTCATAAACTCAACAGGCCAGATTAATCAAACAGGCACTCAGTGCTAAGCAAAATTCATGCTTATTGCTTAGTGTGGGCTGTGATTGCCTGTGCTAGGCTTTGCAGATTCTTTAAGCCAAAAGACATGCACGTACACACAACACATAACCTAGGGTAAGTATTCAGAAAGACAGATTATATTGTCTTGAGCAGAACTGGGTGTTTGTTTTATTACAACCTTCTGTAAAAGCAAGCACGATTTTTAAAGGAATTTTTTTAATTGTGTGTATTCTGTATTCATTAATGGCATTTCTATTTTCTTATGTATGAGCAATACAATCACTTGTTATTTTATTAGGCACACGTAGGTAAGTCAGCCTTATAGATGCAGTTTTTAGGAGCAGTTACTGTCTGAAATTTGTCCGTTGCACTTTACTGATAAATATATCAGTATATCTCCAACCTGCCAAAAGGTAAATTAGAACACCACTGAGATGATATTATATACAAACCCCATTTCCAGAAATAATGAGAGAATTCCTTAATATGCAATAAAACAAAATATTTTTAAATAGCTTATTGCCATTTAAACAGTTATTGCCATGCCATACGCTATCATTGATTTGTGATAGTTGGCTGCACAGATGTGCTCTGTGAGATAGAGGTAAACAGACTGGCTGAGCATCCCAATCTTCTGTCAGCACATGCAGCCCTGGTTTAAATCTTAGTGACATACTGTATCATCAATATTAAGCAAAACATCCAACAAAGGCTACACCCAACTAAGTTTTTGCAAGAAATGATGGTTTGTGAGGAACCTCGTGTGAGAACTGTCAGTCAGTTCAATACGATGTTTCTCAGCACTTGATTGCAAAGCATTTTTGCTAATTCTAGTACAATCTTTTTATAACACTTTTTATAACATGTTTTAGGTATCAGAGATCAATGAATGAACTCCTACAGCATGCTCCTACAGCATGTGTTTAACCTTAACTTACATGCTACTTATTTGGACATAGCCACATGGACTTGAGAATACCACGATTCTGTGGTGGTACCGTATGTGGCGCACCAGTGCCCACAGTGAATGTACCAATAACGTGGGTATGACAGGATATATCAGACCTCTATCTGCTATTTGTAAGAATGTACACATAGAGTGAGTGCATGTGCTTAACTTACCTGCAGTCCTGAACCGTCTTCTGTTGAAAAAGTATCACCATAAAAAGCTCATGTCTTGTAAATTGCAAGAATGAAAAAAAATCTGACTTTCAATAATGCAACAATTAGCATCTTTATTTCCAAAACATGTGATGCAAGACAGTGGTAAACTTGCCTCTGGCCCAGATTAATAATGGTCCTTCCACCAATCCTGAATCATTCTATAAACCCTTGTAGTGCTTTTTCCATTACTTGTTCTCCTAGGATGTTTAACGGGATGTTACATCCTTATCGGACTCTGCTTCTGATACTGCAACTTGCAACATGATCAACAAGATTTTGTTTGGTATAGTTCATCTGTATTGTCTCCTTAGAAGATTTCATTATGACATGCTTAATTTGCTGCCACAGTTCATCTGTAGGATCTCCAAAATCTGTTGCCTGTCTACAACTTGTTATAGCTGCTTTTTTGAAATTCCAGATGAATAGAATTATTTCCTTTTGAACCTCATCTTAAACCTTAAGGACAGCCATGGCCTAATGGACAGGGTGGATCGATAAATTAGAAAGATTCAACTTTATTGTCATAGTTCTGTATAAGTACAAGAAAACAAAATGCTGTATGATGTGTCTATGTGTGAGTTATATACATTGTAGATGATATTTACGCACTCACTGACCACTTTATTAGGTACACATGTTTAATTGCTTGTTAACATAAATATCACAAGTAAGCCAATCACAAGTAAGCATGTAAGGGCGGTCTAGAATACTTGCTGAAGAGCAAACTGAGCATCAGAATGTGGAATAAATTTGATTTAAGTGACTTTGAATATGGCATTGTTGCGGGTACCAGACAGGCTTGTCTGGGTATTTTAGAAACTGCTGGGATTTTTACACACAACTATCTCTAGGGTTTACACAGAATGGCCTAAAACAGAAAAATGTACCAGTTGTTACTAACAAGAAATGCAAAATATTATGAATAATTAAGGCAGTTCTGAAGGTAAAAGTGTGTCCAACCTTTTTTTTAGCAAGGTCTACATAATAAAGTGGCCGGTGAGTGTATATATATATATACACACAAATGTCAGTGTGCAACATCAGTGATATTTCTAAACATGTTTAGGTAGTGACATTCGTTTATAATGTGCGTTCACATGAAAACATAAATAAAACAAAGGTCTGTATTTCCTCCAGCTTTTCCAGATGCTGTAAAAAGGCCTAAGAAAAATAGGGGGTGTCTGTTGGCCTTTTCAGCAGATAATATGTGAAGACTCTGTCACAATAACAAAACAGCTATTCTCAGACAGAAACTACAAGCTTGGTGTAATGAAAACAATGAAAACTCTCATATCATCCTCCAGATCCCTCTAGGCTTTGAGGAAGATGACATGGGTATGAAGTCTCCTTCAGAGGTCAGGCTGCAGAGTGCTTCAGTGCAAGGGTTATGTCCAGCAATTTTTCTTACTGTTGACAACAAAATGATACAATGAAAAACTTCAGGAAGGGCATATAAGGCTGCATGAATATTGACAACTGACCACAATAAGCATGAGCTCTACAGTGGCTTAATTATAGAATATATTGAATTTAATTTGCTAAGGGTGTAAAGAATAATATTACATAGAACTTCAAAATGCATAATTTACAAATGCTTGTCATTTAAGGATGTCCAGGAATCCACATACAGACATTTGGGCATCCATAATATCAGCCTCCATATTGACCAGCAGCATGAATGTTATACATTAGGTATGAAAGCTATGATAAGCTAAGACAAAACAAAAAAAAGGCACATGGACATCATGCAAAACTCATGGACCAGTGATCATCCATAACATAAAAACCACATGCCAGGAATGGTGTTGGCAAACAGATCTCAGTCATAGCACAATATCAGGGCATGACTTCAATAAGAATAAACTGGGTTGTGGGGACTCCATAAATTTGAAAGACACTGCTCTCTAAAAAAGAAAATTGCTACTTGTCTGCAGTTTGCTAAAGACCACATGGACAAGCTAGAAGGCTATTGGAGAATGTTTTGTGGACTGAATGTTTTGGAGAACAAAATGTTTGGTTTAAGTGAGTTATGAAGGGAATGAGAAAGAAAAACACTGCAATCCAGCATAAGTTACTTATACCATCTGTGAAACATAGTGGTGGAAGTATTATGGTTTGGGCCTGTTTAGCTGCATTTGGCATCAGCTTGCTATAATCGATGGAACAATACATTCTTAAACTTTAGGCACTGAATCTTAAGAGATGATGGGTTGTGGGAACTCCATGAATTTATACTCCACGAACTCGTAAAAATGGCAAGTAACGTTGTTTTGACATCAAAAAAAGACTAAAAGACTGTGATATCAGACAGAAAATCATAGAAGGAGGGGGAAGCTGCGGATAACACAGGAAAGATAAAGCACTTGGAGATGAGTTATGTAAAACTTTATTTGCACTAATAAAACAAACGTTACATGATGTTAATAAATTTATTTTAGATAAACAACTTGATTATTATAACAAATAAAGTAATATCTGTTAAAACAGCCTAAATAAAACATTTTGATAATGTTCTTATAAAGTGGCCCTAACCACCCCATCCCTCGCTCCCTCTCAGGTAAGAGACACCCGCTATCTTTTCCATCACCGACCACCTAAGATCACTCCAAGAGAAAGGCATAGTAGCGAAGTCAGCGAGGTCACAAAAGAACCTAGGGTAACTTCCAAGCAACTAAAGGCCTCGCTCACATTGGCAATTATTAATGTTCATGAGCCCACCATCAAGAAAACATTGAACAACAGGCGTGCATGGCAGGGTTACAAGGAGAAAGACACAGCTCTCCAAAAAAATGCTAAATGTCTGCAGTTTGCTAAAGGTCACTTGGGCAAGCCAGAAGGCTATTGGAGGAATGTTTTGTGTACTGAATGTTTTGGATACCAAAATAGAACATTTTTGGTTTAAGTGAGTTATGAAGGAATGAGAAAGGAAAACGCTGCATTCCAGCACATGAAACCTATCCCATTTGTGAAACATGGTGGTGGAAGTATCATGGTTTGGGCCTGTTTAGCTGCATTTGGCATCAGATTGCCATAATTAATGGAACTAAATCTCAAGAGAAGATAGATCATGCAGCAAGACAACCCTAAACACACAAGGCATTCTACCAAAAAATGGTCAAAGTTCTTCAAACAAGGACCTGAAGCGAACAGTTAATGTGAGGAAACCCACCAACATCCCATAGTTTAAGTTGTTCTGTCTGGAGAAATGGGATAAAATTCCTCCAAGCTGGTGTGAAGTACTGATCTACAGTTACGGGAAATGTTTAGTTGCAATTATTGCTGCAAAATGGGTCACACCAGACACTGAACGCAAAGGTTCACATGATTTTGCCACACACAAGTATGTAATATTGGATCATTCTGAACAATGATAAATGATATTTTGTCTTTTTATCTCTTTATGTGTGAAAATCTGAGGGGGTTTTAGGTCATATTTATGCAGAAATATAGAAAATTCATAAGGGTTAACAAACTTTTAAGCACCACTCTAAATTGTGTATTCATCTGGAAAAAAATGTCATCTGAATTGGTTGACTAATACATGAAATAGTTGAAAAATAATCATTATGGCATCCCTATAATTAACACATTTATACATTTAACATCTACGTAAATAATTCGGTTATATAGAAGTATTTCTGCCATGCATTTGTTACACCGAGCGCTTAAGCTATTTTATTCTATTCTGTACCTATTCCAAAGGCACTTAAAATGAACTTTTAGTTATTGAACAAATGAACTTATTAGCTTGGATAACTCAATAGGTGGAGCATGCACTACTGGAAAAAGCAAGGGGTGTTAGATGTTTGGAGTTCTGACAACCAAACATCTGACAAGAGCTTGGCATGGTAAATCAGCTTATCCCTCTCCCATGGAGCACAGTTGTGCAGTCAACCATCACAACGGATTGACAGCATATGACATGAAATGATTTATGTTTTAGCATAGAATGTGCAATCACTGTTTAATTAGCTAAAATGTAAAACAAATTGAATTAAACAAATAAAAGCCTTTATTGCAATCCACTTAATCAATAATTCTTTTTTCTGCAAGAATCTTAAACCAGAATTTGTTATTAACACCACTTCAATAAACTCACTTTCCTATCACTTTTATCATTTACATATTGCATTCTAATCTTTTTAGCAAGTATCTCATACTTCTGTGGTTTCCAGGTTGCAGTAGGGAGACTCGGTAGTATTTGAGCAATTGTCCTGACATTGTTGATGCCACTACATTGATGTAGGTGGTTCAGTTCTAGATGTCAAGTTCAATGATTGCACAACCTCAAGTTAATACTAACAGGCACCATCTATCCAAGATAGGTAGAGCTCTTTTGTCTGACATTGCCAAGTCATTTGCCATTTAATTCTCGAAAAGTCCTTTAGGATCATAACAAGCAGTCACTAATAATAAAATCAGTGGGTGACACACTGACACCAGTGAGGGATGGCACACTCAGAGCACACCGCTGACACACAGTCAATCCTTATTTACTTAATTGCATGGCAAGTGGGTCACATGGAGCTATTTGTCTCTGTGTCTGTCCTACTGTTTGTCAGGATGTTTCATCACTGGCTGCGTTTGCATCTTCGCGCCCATCTGTGCTCGTCTGCATGTGCGAGCTGGCAGAGAGACAGAGCTCTTCTCATCACTGCTGGCACAGGCTGCATTCCTGCAACCCGGTCATAAATCCTGAAATAATGCAATGTACAGAGCTACTTTCCACTCTGCCACTGCGCATGAGAGAGAGAGAGAGAAGATGGAAGGAAAGATGGAGGGAAAGTAAGAGACTGCCTTTGGCTCCACTGATCCAATTAGTATCTCTCTCTCTCTTTTTCTCTCTCTCTCTTTCTTCTCTCTCTCTCTTTTCTTTCTCTTTCCCCGCCTCATCTTAATTGGAAGCCGAAGAGACCAGTCGAAATCGCATTAACAGAGGTCCTGACAGGAAGGACCATCAATCTTTTTTTATTACGGTGTAATGGGGGTTCTTGGGAGCTGCGATTCGATTTGTCACCGGCCTCGTTCGCTGATAACAGGCATTTGTCATCACTTTCCCCCTGCGTTAATGTTATCATCCCAGCCCTGACAGCTGCCTCCATCCAGGGAGTGCCAGCGACACAGCACATCCGTCAACATAATATTTCCACGGCCAAGGGGACTGCTACAGCAATAAGCCACATTAAAGCACTTATGAGAAGAAAATCTGTTGTCATTAATTAAAATGTTAGAGGGAGCAGCGGGTTTTCTTTGTGAGGGTACTGCGTCTGTTTGTGTTCTTTAGGAGGTTGGAGGGAGGGTGGCAACTTTCTTGTACTTATTTTAATCCTGCTGTCAGGATCCCTCTGTGTCTTTAAATAACTTTGAATGTGGAAAAGTATATATTACATAAACACATCACATAATCTACACATTTATATACACATACATACATGTGCATGAACCTACAGTATATGGTACATATAGAAAAAAATTCTTTTAGTGAAAATGAAATAAAAAATACTAAGAAAGCAGTGAAATTCCTATACTCTCAATGCATTGTATAACTACTTTACATGGAACTAAGTTCCTTGTTTAACCACAAGAGGGCAGACGGGAGACCACAGTGGCATTTTGTAAGGAGACAGTATATTCCTCTGCTGCTAATTAGACCAACATCTTTTCCTCATTCTGAACTACAGGACGACAGTCCTTTCACCAGGGGAGGCAATTCAGAGTGAAATATTAGTCTCTGTATTTAGTGCTGCACCAACCATCCAGGATTAAATAAATTTAAGGACTACTGAAATCTAAATCATCAACTAGGAACGGGACATATACAGTAGATGTACTTGAAAAAAAAAACATTTCTGCACTGCAAAAACAGCTCTACTAAAAACAATGTCAGTTTAATCCAATTGTCTTATATTAGGCAAAATAAATCTGCCAATTAGATAAGCAATTTTTTCTTCACTAGAATTTTTAAAACTAGCATAAATTTAAAATATAAAAGGTTGATTTCTTTAAAGAAAATATGCTGTAGACAAAAATAATACTAATTAGCCTGAAACATGTCTTTATTAATTTATTGAAATTCTTTTTTCCAGTGTACCCTTCTGTAATATATGCTTTCAGCCATGCCAGACTGCCTGATCTTGGAAGCTAAGCAGGGTCAGGCCTGGTTAGAACTTGGAGGGGAGATTGCCTCGGAATACCAGATGCTGTAAGCTTCTTTTCACCTTTCCCCGGTTCTCTGCTGTAATGAATGTTCATTGATAATAAATAATGTGGTGATACATGTTCATTGTCTTTCATTATAATTTAGTCAGACCAGCAAGTGTGGTGTAGTATTCAACTTGTAAAATGAACTCTGAGAGTACAGCTGTGTGTGTATGGAGAGATGTGGGATCGCATTTAACCACTGACCTTGAGCCCAGCGGACAACCGTTAGGAGACTGAAAGCCAGACACACTTTGGATCACAATTTCTTATCTCACACTGGGAGATGCAAGAGTTTTATAACATTTGTCTATGCAGGCATCTTCTGAAGGAGTTGCAGAGGCCCACACAGATGGAGTAGTATGCCTAGGGGCTAGTAGAGTTACCTTAGCTCAGTTCTCTGTGCCTGTTAGATCTGACATACACTTACATGCGCATGGAGATTTAGTTCTGAGCTGCCACAGCCTCGGTTTATGATAGGTGTAAAATATATTGTTTCTGGCAATGGCATCACTTTCTGCAATGAAAAGAACATTCTAGAGATAAGTTCAGTTTTCTCTGATGGAGTAAAAGACCTAGAATCTAGTGTATACGAAAATGTACTTTATATAATTAATCTTAACTCAAACACGAAATCTTATGCAACCACATCGGTCCAGGAGAACAAATGTAAATCATGGTATATTTTGTTTTTGACAGGAGGAATCGTTTTCTTGGCTATGTGCTATTTTGACCCTTTTAGTAATCTCAGAGAGAGAGATTAGTCAAAGCGAAACTCAAAACCCGTAGATGAAGGTGATAAAGATAGAGCTCTTCTTTAATTAAGCATTAAATCCGCCTCCACGGCGAGTTAATGAAGCTGCTCTGGGTTTGGCACTCAAGCTGCTTGGCGAAATCCACCGACTCTGTTCAGATCCTGCTTAAGAAGCGTTTATTAGTCTGCCCCCTGGTGCTACCAATGAACAGAATATGACATATCCTGAAAAACCTAATTTTTAGTCTGGTCTGTCAAAGAGAGTGCTGACAAATTTTTAACAAATATGTTGGCACATCAAATTTACTGGGCAGTTTCATGAAATTGCAGAATACTATTCACTTCCAAACTATTGAACCATTCTCCTCACTCACAGTCATGACAAACATGAGCACAGGATTCACTAATTTCGTCTGATGTGTTAACACCAGTAACTGGGACAACAAAACCGAAAAGCTCAACTAAAGAGGTAAATCCAAGTTATATGGGTAGTGATGTCTTTTACAACGCCATCAGTGCAGTCTATCGGGAGAGAAGTCATGGCAATGTTTTGTAAAGATTTTACTGAATTGCATCAAGCTGTTCCTTCAACAGAAGGGAAAGGACATTTTGGTTATGTGAAAACACTGACTGCATTGCTGATCTGGCCTTTTTGAGGCCTAAGAGGACACTTAATGTATTTCAAAAAACAACAGGTAAAAGACAGATTGTTAGTAGTTCGAGGCTGTCTGTGCATTTGACATTAAACTGAGTCTTTTGCAACCTAACTTAAGAAAGGGAATCCGAAACATTTTTTAGCATGCCAAGTGACCTTTACCCCCAAGAACTATAACTAGGGTCAACATAGCTGTGTACCTGAAGACATATAACAGACATTCAATACAAGATTTGGGCAGTTCCTGAATGAATATAATGCACTTAGACTGCTTGCAGATCCATTCTCAGCAGATAGCGAAATTACAACTTGAAATAATTGAACTAAATTGCCCTGCAGCAATGAAAAGTAAGCACAGGGAGATGATGTTCCTAGCGATTTATCATTACAAGGAGCAAGAAACAATTTTCACATCTTTTTGCAAATGCACACAGTAGTGAATCTCCATGTTTGGAAGCACTTAATGCAATATCTCACAATCACCAAGACATTTGTAAGGACCTAATGTTATGAAATAATAGCATAGTAGCACACTGTATAAAAAATTCAGGGGTGGTCTATAAAAATGCAAGGTAAAAATTCGTGTTTAGGCGTCTATGTGAAATCAGCCCTTGGTAAAATGTCGTGCACCGCGCTCTAAAAACACTTTTATTTGTGACTTTGTAAAAATGGAATATACTTAAAAGCACTATTATTAAACCACAGGTCAAATACATTGACGTGAACCTGAACATTGTTTTTTATTCTTACTAATAAAAGTATATACACTCACCGGCCACTTTATCAAGCACACCTGTTCAATTGCTTGTTAACACAAATATCTAATAGCCAATAATATGGCTGCAACTCGGTGAATTTAGGCAAGCTGAAGTGCAAACTGAGAATCATAATGGGAAAGAAAGGTGATTTAAGTGACTTTCAACATGGCATGGTTGTTAATGCCAGAAGGGTGGTCTGAGTATTTCAGAAACTGCTAATATTTTTGGAGCATAAGTACGAAAAGAATCTAGTGAGGGGCAGTTGTGTAGATGAATATGCCTTCTAGATGAAAGTGATACATTCTGCCACTATGTTTGCACACAGCGGAATTGGTCCTCTGCATTTAACCCATCCGTGCAGTGAA
>JAOUQT010082732.1:0-10007 GCA_025769995.1 Xyliphius kryptos
TGTTACGTTTGCGTGTTTGCCTTGCTCCGTGTCTGCGTGGTCCGCGGCACTTAAATAAATATCTTTTTTCATTTACCATCATCTGGCAACCTGCTCCTTCCAGCTCGCCGCTCCGAACTCTCCTTTGGCTCTCTACTCGCGCAGCGTAACACAGACATGGGGAGAACATGGAAACTCCACCCAGACCGGGTTCGAACCGGGAATTCCCAGCGCTGAGAGGCGAACGTGCTAACCACTAAGCCATCGTGCAACATTTTAAATCTCAAATTCTGTTTAAAGCATTAAAAACCTAATAGCTCACAGCAAAATGCTATTTCAATGCTTATAGACCAGTTTATGAATAATTAACTGTTGGCATCAGGCTCATTGCAATAGGGCAAGAAAGTCAACCAATCACCTGTGGCCCCAAACTGACATGCAGCCCCCAGACAGTGACTGGTTATGACTGGTATATTTAAATTCTGTGACAGTCAATGCAGTAAAGTACAATGACACTTATCAGAATTCTCTCCAGGAGACCCTCACCCACCTGGAGCAAAAGGGATTTCTATGTCCGTGTGCTCTATTTTGACTTACATCCACCTTTAATGTAATGATCCCTCCGATCCTGATCAATAAACTCTTACTTCTTGGACTAGGACTCTCCCTCTGCAACTGGGCCTAGACTTTCTGACCAACAGGCCACAGTCTGTAGGATTCACAAGACCTTAGCACTGGCTCCCCTCAGGGCTGTGTGTTGAGCCCCCTCCTGTTTACACTGCTAACGTATGACTGTTTACCTTTCTACCCTAGTTGGTATATTGTGAAGTTTGCGGACAACACGGCTGTCGTTGGATGCATCACAGACAGTGAATCCTTGCGGCCACAGACAGAAGGTGGAACATCTGGAATGTTGGTGCAGAAAAAAACAACGTAAAGAAAATGAGATCATTTTGGACTGCAGGAAAGGCAGAAGCCCACCTTCCCCTGAACGTCAAAGGATCTGAAGTGGAAGTGGTACCCAGCGACAGGTACTTGGGTACCTGTTGAACCTAAGCAACAACCTCAACTGCAGCAACAGAACTTCCAATTTAGTCAGGAAAACAAACCAGGGACTCTACTTTTATATTTTGTATCCTATATTCTAATATTAAAATCTTACTTTCGATACAATTTGTTTTAAGGCAATACTGGGTCCGTGAGCCACTATTTCAATTTCATTCATGTATCTCTTCAAGGATTTAAAAAAGTTTTATTAACACATTCATTGCATGTGGTACATGAGACAAAGACAAAATTATGGCTCACAGACCCAGTTAAAAACTATACTATTAAGTTAGAACTTAAAAAAAAAAAAAGCAGATATAAATATAAAAAACGGAATATACAACATAGAATAAAATAGATAATATAGGTGTAATTCTAAATATAAACATAGAAACATATGAAATCAGAATCAGAATACACATAACAACATAAACTAGGGCTCCAAGGCTGTAACGGGCTGCATGCACACCCGTGCATGCACGCACACACACACAGACCTGTAAAGTTTAAAAATAAGGTATGGAAGACATGTTTATCATCAGGAAAGTCCTCTGGCTTGTGATCTTCAATTCCTGTTTCATTCGCAGAACCGATAGCTGCTCCAAGATGGATTGCAAGCTGTGCTTAATCACAGTCTGAGTGCTAACAGCTCTGCCCGACCTGTCAATTATATTGGGTAGCCTCCATGGATGATTTACAAGTGACCTAACTCTTAATCTCCCGATACACCAGGGCAGCACCCAATTCATTCCATTCAATACCCATGACAAAAAGTCTGAATAGGTAAACATATACATGTCCTCAATCCAAAATGGAGCCGGGCATAAAATATTCCACCTTACACATGCGTCTGTTGTATATCTAGCTGCAAAGCAATCCACCATGACAGGTGGGTTGCCAAATCCCCGGCTTCTCATTGAAAAGATAGTGACAATATCATTGAGAGACCACTTAATTAATTCCATTTCTTGTTTCGAAGAGCCGTGCTAAAAACAAGACACTGAAGCCAAGCAGGATAGGGGAGGACATGAACTATGAACTATCAGGTGTAAACATAGAAGCATATAAAATATACAATTCTGAAGAGTATTAATTATAGCAGAAACTATGTATAGTAGATTTAAACATAAGCAGAATAAATAAACTTTTAAAGCATGTAAATGAGGTATGAGGTAGATGAAATAAGGTGATGTATGATAAGGTGTCCAGTGAGGGAAAGGTATTGTAGTGTAGAGTCTAATGTGTCAATGGCAAGTATGAGTCCCACAGCTACTGCTGTGAAGCTGTTCCTCAGTCTGCTTGTCTTACAATGCTCTCCAGTCTCCTGTGTTCTGCATTAATCCTCCAGATGTTCCACCTCTTGTCTGTAGATGGACTCATCACTGTCTGTGATGCATCAAACCACTGCTGTGTCGTCCATAAACTTCACGATATGGGAAGCTCGGATGGGAGGTAAGCAGTCATATGCTAGCAGTGTAAACAGGAGGCTTAACACACAGCCTTGAGGGGAGCCGATGCTGAGTGTTATGAAGGAGGAGGTGTGATACAAATGAAAATAAAGTCTACTTGAATCCTTGGAATCAGTAGTTGCATCATTCACACTAATGGGAAGCCATGGGAAGCCATGGGAAGCTTGCTGCTGAATTGCATGCAACCAGACTGACTGTGCACCTATCCGGACGCACATTGGAGTGGCAGTGAGTGTGCCCATCTAACCCTCCCTCTTCATGTACAGCAAGGGGCATTGTGGGATAAAACATGTTGCACCCTAATTCACAAACAGCTTAGAACCGGTTATTGTGACTGTACCTGGTAAAATATATGTTTGGAAGAGCATTGTATTGACATTTATGTTCCAAGTATGGCAGTTTAATATCTAAGTGTCCACACCGTTTAAAAGAGCCTTTTAACACCAAGAGCCTGGGACTGATATTATTGACCTCAGATACACCTGCAGATTTATTAGATCACAGGAGAATCTAAGCCATTCCGTGTCTGTGCTAAGCATTAGCTCTATTCACTATACAGTATCAAGAAACATTTCGCATCAGGACCTTTCTCATAAATATGTTCAATCACAGGAAAGGCATTCATAGAGTCACAAATAGGTATGGCCCAGAGACAGATTTGTGCCCTGTCCTGGGTGTATCTACCAATCACCCGAATCATTCTGCCCTGGACCCCCTCCACTTCGGCATCCTCAGCGCTAAGAGATGACCGTGCTAACCACTGAGCTACCATGCTGCCCAAAATTTTAAAATGTCATAACCATTTCTTATTCAAAGTTCCAACTTTTGAATACCTAGCAGAGGTCAATAGCCTCATTTCACAGTGCACTCTCAAAACTTAGCACAACACAAAAGACAACAACAAGCCTTGACCTTTTTGTTTATGATATGAAAGCGGTGTCTGTCACAGCTGGGAAACCGTTCACAGATTTATATGGGGTCAGCAGTGAGTGCAGGCTGGAACCTGCATTAACCCTTCTGTAGCATCAGTGCTTTCTACTCCACATAACTCATTTTTATTGAAAAAGCAGCTGAGAAAGTTAAGTTTCTACAAGTAAGACAGCTTCAGAAGAGATTCTAAAATAATTATTTTTAAGCCCCTGGTCAAGTTCTTCTTTTCCAATAAGCAACTTGATCAATTTTCCTGCATGTTTTAGTCTAGCACACGTCCAACTTTTGGCATTATTCAATACAGAGTAATAGAAGCCATATATCAACTGTGGGACAGGCAACTAAGCAGTCACACTGACGAATTTGTTCTAACAAACGCAATGAATCTCCTACACCATACTGCCTTTACTAAGATCCTCGTTTGTGGACCTGATATCAGCCGGATTGCTTTAGCTTCAGGGTGGGTGAATGTCAATGCAGGCAATCTGCTGTGGCTATTGAAAATGAAATTACAAAATGCTATACTTTTTTTTTTCTCTTTGTGAGTTTGCGAAAAAAAAAAATTGCACTCATACAAATGAAGGTCATGTTAGGTTTTGTGAAAACTATGTGAAATACAATTTACTTCTTTTCTGATTATACATCATCTAAATTCTTTGTCATATCACAGTTCCAACGTTGTGCTTATAAAAGTATTGTGAGAAAGCGATCTCAAATAAATATTACCCAAAACCACAACTAATAACGTACAATACAAAAATGACTAGCATGTTCACTATTAGTGCTGAGGATCCAGGATCAATTCCCGATCTGGATGGAGTTTCCATGTTCACCCTGTGTCCACATGGGTTTTTTGGGTTCTTCATTAAATTGGCTGCTCTAAATGGCCACAATAATGTGTGTGTGTGTGTGTCTGTGTGAATGACTGTGTACCCAGCATTGGATTGGCGCCCTGTCTTGGGTGTATCTGCCAAGCGCCCAAACGTTCTTCCCTGGATGGGCATGGGTAACGCCCTCATGACCCTAGAAGAAGATTAAGCGGAGGATAATAGGATGAGATGAGACTGATTTGGATGTAAAGTAGAACTGTCCACTTTATTTTTTAGTCTCTGCACTGTATTACTTGCTGTCAATCGGCTCAAACACTTAATTCAGCCTATATTGATGTGCTGAGTTTTCCTGATTGCTTAGCTGCCAGTTTGGCCTGTGTGACTTCGCATATATGCATAAGGACGAGTTCACTTCCTTTCCCTTGACTCAGTTCTGTGGTCACAGAGGTTAATCTTATTTACATTTAATTCTTCACTTCATTTTCTGTATACTTAAACCATTCTAAGAAAAAGACCCACCCGTTCCACCATCTAAATATTACTTGCTTTTAAGCTACTGGAGGTCAAGCATTACCCTCGGGATAAATAAAGTGTCTGACTGTCTGTTTGTCTTTCTATCTATCCAACAAGTTTTTCAAATGCTTAAATTAAACTAACAAATGGATTAGATATGTTTGTGTTCATAGAGTTTTTACAAGCACCGATGTAAAATACGAACAAAAATCAATCAAAGAAGTCCAAGAATTCCATTTTAAAATATCGACACAACGATTGAGAGAAAAACCAAGTAGTATTACGTGAGAGATCTATGTTTGATTGAAAGGGTAGCATCTGATTGCCCGTACTAAAAAGCAAATATTGAACGGTGCCATTTGTGCAGTTGCTGGTTTTTGTGGTTTAGTGTTTAATGTTGTATGAAATTCCGTTTTTGTTGTTTTTGAACACAATATTTATCTGCCTTTATTGTCATCTCATTCTGCCTTTGAGAGAAGACTTTGTTTACAAAGAGCATTTAAGGTCACACACATGATGGATAAGTTTAATTAAGCCTTCATTTTTTATTATTATATCCATGATGTGTAAACAACATAAAATACGGTGTAACAAAATAAATCATTCGATCATTAGAGGGCATTAGATCACAAAATATTTGGGGGAGCAAAATTAGAAAAATGTCCCGAAAGTAATTAAAGTACATTATTATACTATTGTCACACCCCCCACTGTCACCTCCGAACGGCTGTGCAAACTTGCGCCGAGCCGAAGCGCACACAGCGCGGGAAGGAGCCAGGAAGCACCACGTAGCAACGCAAAGAGTTTTATTTAAAGAGACATACACAAAAACAGAGGTACCGGACAGTTGGGTAACAAACAACAAAGATGTGCGCAGCAGACCGGGAGACACAGAACTAAATATTCGTAACACCCGGTCACATGACAAACCAAACCAATGACAAATAACAGTTAATTAACAAAACGGTGATTGAAACAGAGGTTTAATTAAATGAATAGAACAGGGTGTGACAACTGATTCATTCATTATCTTCCGCTTATTCCTTTATGAGGGTCACGGGGGGTTCCTCATGCCCATCCAGGGAAGAACATCTCGGGCGCTGGGCAGGGAACCCCCCCCCCCACCTGCGACCCTCATAAAGGAATAAGCAGAAGATAATGAATACATGAATGAATAATGTCTTTTTTAGAAAAAAAAAAGCTAGTTAATTCAGTGATTAAATCTGTCACAGTGGCTACTTTGATGATTTAAAAGTTTAGAATACATTTTGGTCTATAGATGTCATTAGATTGTATAGATTGTTTTAATATCAATGGCTTAATTTCCACTAAGCTTTCATTTTACAGTGCAATGAGACATTAAACTAAATTCTTTCCAATGATTAACTGAAAGAATTTGGGTGTACTAAAACTTCTGACCCATAGTGTTTATATAATGTACGTATATCTATATTTGTGAAAATGTATTTGCTAATATAAAAATATAAAAAAAGTGAGATAAATTGTATTTTAGAAACATAAAAAGGAAACAACTTTTGGACGACAGGATGTGTTCACACTGCAGGACATTTTTCTGGTTTAGAGGATAAAGACTTTGCTTTAAAAGCCTTTTGTTTTACTACAATCTTTGACAGTGCACAAATTCTTACTATTTGATTCCCCTCATGTTCCATGAATTGATTCCTATCAGGGGACTCATTCCCCAACCATGCCATAAGTAACCAATCACATTCATGAGGCACTGCTATCTAATGCCACAAGGGACCGAGTGGCTATTACTCCCTGACTCAGTGAATTAAAGAGAAGAGTGATGTATCATGATATTTGGCCTGAACCTTAAAAAGACTGATGCACACGCAAACTAATTCATATAAAAATATGTCCCAGAGAGTTTTGCTGCTCCCAGTGCATCACTTTGTATTTGATATAACCTTTACCAAAACCATTTACTGACAGTTTATAAACACAAGATTTAAAATGCTATAGCGCAATTATACAGCGCTATAATTTACTGTACTTTAGTAGTATGAAAAAAAAGAAATTTCAAAAAACAGAATGTAGGAGATATAGGGTATTTTTTTTACAAGTAACTTATTTTTTAAAAAAGAAAGGATGAAGTGAATTTTTGGGATATTTCATCATACTCTGCTGTTGTATAAATATTTCAATTACACATGATGTAGTATGGTGCCCTAAAAAAGATTGTAAAATATTTCCATCACACAAACTAAGGTATGGTGTCCAAATATCTTGATCACACATGTGAAGATTGTGTGTACAGTACAGGCCAAAAGTTTGGACACACCTTCTCATTCAATGCATTTTCTGTACTTTCACGACTATGTACTATTGTAGATTTTTACTAAAGGCATCGAAACTATGAATGAACACATGAGGAGTTAACAAACAAAGGTGAAATAACTGAAAACATGTTTTTTATTCTAGTTTCTTTAAAATAGCCACCCTTTGCTCTAATTACTGCTTTGCACACTGTTGGAATTCTAATTAATTATACTAATTAAATTATAGGCACATCTGAAAACCATTTTAGGTGACTACATATTGAAGCTCATTGAGGAAATGCCAAAAGTGTTAGATAATAATAAACGAACTGTATAAAATACCTTACATTCAAGAAATTTTAATTTAAGGTCAAGCAGCTTCTCAACCACATTCATGTTGTCCTCAAAAAAAAAAAAAAATCAGTGTCGGATTCATCTGTGTTTTTATCGCAGGCTAATGAGAAATAATAAAAAGCCATTCCCTTGGCTCTGAATATCTGACAATATGTCCTCAATTCATAGAGGCAGACAGATATTAGAATGGTGCTGCCATTATGTGGCAAGAGGTGGAATAAAAAAAATAGTCAGAGGTAGCGAGCCATAAATAACACATTATAAGACTGAGATTGCGAACCGTTTGGGGCCGGACTTTGGACATGGTTGTACTGAAGTCAGTAATTTTAAATCTACAAAGTACATCTATACGATAAGTAATGAAAATAGACAATGGAGCAGGAAGGTGGTGTTTCCAAACTTTTGACTGGTACTGTACATGTTTTCATATGTAATGAATAAGCAAAATGTTTTCATTTAAAAACCTGGTAGAACATTCTACCTGTGTCTCTGTTCTGGATTTGTCTCATCTTATATTACTTACTGAAAGAATTTCTTCTTATTTTTTGCTTTTTCTATCAAACTTTTCTGTCAAAGCTCAAAAGGCAAGTTTAAAAGAAAGCTAGTATTCCAATTTAGATGAAATATAGATGAGATAGTAACCTTGCCATCCAGCAGACACAGAAAATGACAGCCATCTTCTCTTCAATTTTAGTCCAGTAGAGCTGGAAGTCAACATAAATGTTTATCTCATATCTTCTATCTGTTTTATAAATCTGTTGGATTCCTACCCTAATCCTCATTGATCATCTACATTATTCTTGGCCTTCATGGACGGCAACCTTTCTGCAACTTTTTACTTTCAAGATGTAAAATGTACAAACAAATATCGAAACAAGGGGCTTTTCCTATGCTCGCTGCCTTAAACATACTATTAATAGACAGTCCTCGCAGATGGCATTCTATAGACTAGGGTGGCCGGCTAGACCGGTGCCTCCTGGATCTTAATGCAGTCAATGTAGTTTTTGTTTTTGTGTTTAATAGCCATATGCCGTTGAGAAACTGTACATTTGCATACAAACCCCTAACCACAAAGTTGTACTTTCAAAGAACTATCATGTAATTGTTGTCTTTTATGTAAATGTACAGTCCACAGTCTCATTTGCAATGGCAACCAAGTTTACAATTAGACACCAAAGTTAGTCTATATAGCAACATTATAACAAACTCCCTGGCTTGGTGCTGAATGCTAACTTTGAGAAGAAATGCTGAAAAAATGTAGGAAAAAATCAAATCTTATGTTCTAACACATGCAGTACGGTGGCTTAGTGGTTAACACGTCTGCCTCTCAGCACTAGGGGTCCCCAATTCGAATCGCAATCTGGGTGGAGTTTTCATGTTTTTCGCCGTGTCCGCATGGGTTTCCTCCGGGTTCTCCGGTTTCCTCCCACAGTCCCAAAACATGGATTTCAGGTAAATTAAATGCTCTAAATTGCCCCATATAGTGTGTATTTGTGTGTGTAAATGTGTTAGTGAGATGAGTGTGTGCCCAGCGATAGATTGGCGCCCTGTCCTGGGTGTATTTGCCCAGAACCCGAGAAGTTCTTTCCTGGATGAACATGGGGAACCCCACCGCGACCCTAGTAGAGGAATAAGCGGAAGATAATAAATGGATGGATGAATTTTCTAACACAAAACTGCCTTATTTTAGTACTGTTTCCTGGTCGTCAGTAGTACATAGTGGGTGTAACAAGCACACCATTTGCAATAAGACTCCAGTTTGGTCTTTTGCAACAGTTAAAAAACTGCATAAAGCAGATTTGATTTTTTACTTCCAAAAATAAAGGCAGCTGGTCTTCTACCGAAGGAAATGCAAGAACTATTTTTCTCAAAACTTTTTCAAATAATAATATAGCTATTTTATCAGATAACAGATTTCTCATTTGCTTTAATGATGTTTCTCTTCTCTGTCCATCAATCGTCCTCCACCCACTCTCACTTCATTCTCTTCACGGTACTCTATGTTCATCCTCCCACACGCTCAACCTGGCCAGGGAAAGCCTCTTATTGCACCTTCTGATGCTTTGCAATTGCCAATTAAAGCTGATGTCAATGTGTCACTCACTTGATTTCCACTGAGTTATGGCAAAGCAAAAGACGATTTATGAAGAAGAAATTGGACGAGGGAGTGAGATTCTAACCAAACACATACATATAAAAAACACATATGCACACGCGCACCCACTGACACACAAAAACTTGACGATCAAAACCAATTATTCTAAATGTCTTTTCCACAGTGTGAAAAGCACAACTGCATAATTCAATCTCTGTGCTGAGGACCATCTCTGTGTGTAAGCCTGAGATAGTAAGACTTGTGCGCTATTGACTCTGATTGTATTACTTAAGACATAATGAAGTTAGCAAGGATGCAGCTACTTCATTTTTGGACTGCCCTGAAAGCATGCCACACAATGGTTAAGTGTCCTCTTGGACTGGGTTATATATAATATTATATTATCCATGCATCCATTTAGTTAGTTTTAGTTAGTTATTTAGCGGACGCTTTTATCCAAAGCGACTTACAGGTATCCCAACTTGGTTGGGGTCAGAACACAGGGTTG
>JAOUQT010082741.1:0-20148 GCA_025769995.1 Xyliphius kryptos
AAAGCAAGCGCGAGGACACCGTAGTACCAACTCACTCTATATTCATTCCTCATTTTCATTTCAGATTTTTAATCGCTCTATAATAATACGGTCATTTGAAATATATAGACTCCACAGCCACTCAATCAAAAACAATTGCCTTTTAACTTTCACTCTGTCAAGTTTTCCACCATAGTGCAGCGCTAGTTATGGGAAAGCAGTGTAAAAGCACTTCACACATTCTCTCGTGCCATATTTCGTTCTTAAACACGGTCAGAGTAAAACCCGTCCAAATGACATCAGCACAAATTTTAAAGATAAATAAGTTCCCATGTTAATGTATTGTTTATTTTCATGACTGTAGCAATTTATGCACTTTGCTCCGGTTTATTGTTTTTGATGCACAAAAATTGTTGTCTAATCTGCTGCATGACTAATAAGGCCAGATTCCTGCTGATTTAAATGCCAAATAAAAATCGCATGACATTTCCGTCATTGAAAAGAAATGACCAGAGTCCAGAAAAACAGGAGTACAGTATTCTGAGGGGCTACGGACAGCTACACAGCAAACCAATTTAAATACAAATGGCAGGAATAATATCCACTTGCAATTTGTCGTCCTGTCTCTAGTTCTCCAGCAGTGGAAGTGAAAGTTTATGAGAAACAGAGGCACGGAAGGAATCTGTAATACTTCAATTTCCATTCCAGCTAAACAATTCAAATCGAAATCAGACCCACGCAGGCAACGTTCGGCCAGTGCAATGCTAAAAATGTGCTCCGGTGGGATCGCGCATGAAGTGCTGTCAACATGAGGGCTGAATGTTTTGATGAGGCTCATTTGGGGCCACTCTGCAAAAAAGGATAAGGAAAAAACACAAAAGCACTTTGCCCACGGTGTCCTTGACGAGCAGTAGGCCTAATTCTGACCACACAACCTTCGGCATTGCGGCCCCCAAATGCCCAGCTGGGCCTCTGCTAATCCGCTCCTGAACTGAGCACCGAGTTACAGAAGCAGATCGGAAAAGCTGCTATACGCTTACACAGCCTACACGGGAGAATAATTCAAACAAGTCTATCATTTTTTAGGATATGAGAGATGAAAATTATTTATATTGCTAAATACTACAATATATGGAACACAATTGTGTACAAAGCCCTCCTGTTTATAGGGTTTCAGCCAGGTCCCTTATTTGTAGCATAAGAGTTATTGTGGTACAGTATTCGCCTATAATTCTGTAAAAAAAGGTTTAGGGAAGGAAATCTTGAAAAAAAAAAAAAAAAAAAAAAATCGGAAAGTACTTAGCAAACGCAAGCGTTACCATTATTTTTTGTTTAAGTCTATGGTTCAGATACTGTGTAGTGGAAATGACTCATGCAGAATGACGTAAGAGTCATACTGAACATGATTACATCATTACTACTGCTATAATGTAAAGGGTGGGCCATAAGTATGGATACACCCTGATAAAATGAAAGTGGTTGCTGATATCACCATACTGATGTTGCATATTTGTACATGAAAAACATTTGAGGCCGGGAGACACCCATCTGCAAAGCCGACATTTTGGATTCAACTTTACTTTTTCCAATCGGAGCGGGTGGGGGGTCATATGACCAATACCACAGAAAAAATGCTACCACATTTCACCTAAAACAAAGGATACAGAAGGCTTGTGATAGCATTTTTACGGTGTATCAAGAGTGGAAGAAGAGAATTGCGTTGACAATTCAGCCCAATGGGCAGCACTTTCAGCACATCCTTTAGTGGGTTACTGGCGTTGCTCCATGTCACAAACCTGTCAATAACTCAAGAATAAAGCCACTTTAAAAATGAGCCCACCATTGTTTTTCTTGTGCAATTCTTTATGCGTTTGATGTGTCACATGACCCCCTCCCAATTGAAAAAAGGGAGGTGAATCCACAATGTCGGCTTTTCAGGTGGCCCCCCCTAGGTCAACCAGCCCCAAATGTTTCCCCCCTCCCAGGTGAGATCAGCAACCACTTCGATTTTATCAGGGTGCATCCATACTTCTGGCTGAGTAGAAACCTACTTGGTTTGAGGTTCATGGCAATTAAAAATGAATGTGGAAAAAACACAGTGTGTTGTGTCATGGCTTCCGTGCAGTTGCTTTCTAACGTGAATTTATCAGTAGGTTTATGATAAGGCATGACCGCGCCAAGTTTTAGCTTTGTAGGTATTCAGGAAGACCCCAAAATGTCACTGGAGAGGTCTTGTGTTTGATGGCGATCAAGAACCATCAAACAAAATAAGTAAGGTACCTCACTTGTCCAAGGACATGATAGGGAAGCGTGATACCAAGTTTCTCCCTGTAAGCACTCGGGAAGTAAGAGGATTCGTGATGAGTCAGTTAGAATTTTGAAATTTATAGGGATCGATAACACAGTTTTCCAGGATAATGATTCCTGGTCTTACGTATGGCGTTTCTTATCTTGCTTTTACTTCTGCAAAATAACTGACTGGATGTCATACATACATACATACGCACGCACGCTGTATATATACACGTGTGAGAGTGTTTGTGCGCGCAGCGGGGATATATATATATATAAAACCTAACTAAATCAGGCAAAGACAACAGTTTCTACTTCTATAATTCTACTACTTTGCATTATAAGTATTTTTGATTAGCTCAATTTTATGCTGATGCTGCCCTCTTCTGGTCAAAATGTATATTCAGCTGAAAAATAAAACGACGTATATTCAATTAAAAATCTTGTCTGCCCATATCATCGCATATAAATAACATACTGTGTAAAGAAATATTGTGGAAGTTGAATATAGAGTTATAACCCACAACTGCACAATGACAAACAGCACAAAACACTATGTTTTGCCAAATCCAGACCCTCAGGTTTTCCAAAATCATTAGCACAGCCGTTCAGAGAGTTAAGAACACGCTAACACAGCAAAACAATAAATTTACTTGCAGCAACATACAGGATCACATTCCATTTGTATTGAGATTTAATAGGTTATTATTTTACAAAATAATACCAATAAATTTTTACATTGTTAATTTTTCCCTATACGCCAAACGCCTCACGTCTTCTCCTCCACTCTTCCGCTAAAGCGTTTGTTCTAGATATGACAAGTGTCTTATATTTAAGATATATTTAAAAGACATATGTATTTTTTAATAGCAGTAAAAATCTTTAGTGCATTGAAAATTAGTGTATTGACATAATCGGAAAATTATTTTCTACTTTAGCCTGCAACTTAATTTTTTTAGGGCAAAAACTTTAAATAAACAATTTTTTTTTTTTTTTTTTTTTTAAATAGTTTTTTTTAATGGCATATAAGGGAGGGAAAAATACAAATTAAAAAGCTCCTATCCATCCACCCCCCCCCCCCCATTTTAGTGAAAAAAATCAATTATTTAAAAATAAATATATAAAAATAGCAAGATCGAGAATGCACAGGGTTGATGGTGCTTGCAGTTTAGCTGTTTTTTTTCCTCTAAAAATACTGACTTGTGTTGTTCTCTCATTCGTAAGTCACTTTGGATAAAAACGTCTGCTAAATGACTAAATGTAAATGTAAGTTCCAGTGGAAATAATTCAGTTTCTAAAAAGAGTTTTCTGTAAAAATAATAAAACGATATATATATATTATTTGTTATATAAAATTACAACAATGTACCTGTATATCACGAATTTCCTCCTGCTGCTGTTTCTTTAGTCCCATTATAACAGCCTGGTGTTCTGTAACACAAACACACAAAATCAATGACAGTATTTTTGGAGAACAATTTAATAAATATTGATCAACTAAAACCCTGAACATGAATCTTAAAATATAGGCCACCTGCAAAATAATCAGCATTCCATACTCAAATATATATTTTCTGTCATTTCAAAAAACACAAAAACGCACCCTAAAGCTGGCCAATATGACGAATTATACAATACGTGCCTTTTAAAAGCTATAAAAACTACGAAAATAAGTATAGAGCAGTTTTGAATACATTATAAGGTTGTCATGCAACCTGGACAGTTGTTTTGCCAAACAAGCATAAAAGGAATTAATGTCGTTCCCAATAAAAGCCAAAAGCATTTCAGGTTTTATTGTGATTTTATAAGAACCAGCTTTGGACAACGGTAATGATCTGGCCCATTTCCAAACCAAAGCAACACAGAAAAGTTGTTAGAGACAATTTGAAACAGCTTCACAAATGAGCATGGAGTTGTTGGATGAAAATGTTTTTTTTTTGTTTGTTTTTTTTAAAGCATGTAATAATAAATAATTACTAACTGACTTCTTACCCTGTGCTGATTAGATTAACTTGGATCTCTTAGAAATAAATGTGCAGATTTACTGGATAAAACATAAAATTATTAAGATCATTCATTTTAGTAATCAGTTTAAGACAATTTTGTGTCTTTGTGAACACAAGCAACTGCTTTATTGAACAAAATGTTTAATGTGACAAAAACTAAGTCATTAAAAACAATAAGTTGGGTAGCAGCTCAAATTGGGCCGGTTACACTAAATAAAATAAGGAAGAACAAGCCCTGTGTTGCATCATTAAGAGATATTTGCAGATTTAAAAATGCTTCAGCCCTTTTAACTCTAGCTTCTCTTATTTACCCCAAATGACAGTAATACACAAAGGATATGCTTAAAAATGATGCATTAAAAGTTTACTGCCACTTTTAAACTATTATTACGACATAATGTAGTTAATTTCAGCTGGAACGAAGAACTATAGATTATTTTTTGTTTATAAACATCTGCTAGAGTCAGCTTTAAAATCAGTTGCTTAAACCAGTCAGTCAGGACATCGGCACTTCAATATTATTTTATATGAGTCATTGTGATCTTACAGGATTCGTCTTTTTTTTTTTTTTTTTTTTTAAACTTTATTGTTTAAACCTTTTTACACACATCATTTTGATATTACAGTATCAGACAATTTACTGTGTAAAAAAAAAATATATTTGTCTGAATGGTGTCAGCCAGGTGAGAGGAGTCTGAACAGTAGCAGGGGGAGAAAAGTGCCATTAACAGGTGGAAGTCTTTATAGAACACAGGTCGGCAATAGGCGGCCGCGAGTGAGATGTGGCATCTGGGCCGTGAGGTAATTTTAACTATAATGAACGATAATGACCAAAAAATAATAATAGTAAAAATGCGACCGTCAGATAGTTCTCATGTAGCTGGGTAACTGGAAAAAAAATAAAAAATAAATAAATTTTTATATCCCCAAAAAAAACATTTGTAAAAATTCCAGGCAAAGTGGAGATTTTGTAAAACGGCATTTTTATGGTCCTAAACATAACAGTCTGTGACAAATAATGCGACGATGAGATCACACATGCACGTTATCGATTTTGTTGTGAAGAAAATGAATGCTAGCAGAGACGTACTGAGTCATAAGTCAATTCAGACAATTTGTGCTTGTTTCTTTTTTTTTACAATGCATTGAGGCATTCTGATTAGTTGACAGATTTCAGCTTTATGTTACAGCTGACATCTACGCACTTTGGCGTGTTTCTGCGAGTCCATGTGGATAATTTTTTTTTTTAACAATCCTGTGTGTATATCATTTTTGAAAACAATGTTGGGGAGACATCCCTTTTTATAAATACTCAGCTAAGTATGGACTAGCCTCAGTCTCAAAAATGCTCTTTATTTAAAAACTTCATATTCCAAAACAGAAATATTTATTCATTTATCCAGTCCTTAAAACTCATGTCTTTCAAACGAAAGACATGAACACGGCATCATGTTATTGTAAAAATTAGAGCAGCTTCTTATAAACAGAGCAGACATCTTCACAGTCAATTTGGTGTGCTTGGTTTCGTGGTTCTGTCTGATATTGCAGAGACCCCCTCGTTACAGATCCGGCATGTGTGCTTTGAATTAATAAAACTGGGAGAATAAAGGCGTATTTCTCAGTCCATATTTTAGAAAAATGCTTTTTTCTCTTGAGAGCTTACATCAGCATGTGAAAACGCTGTTGCTGTTTTTTTTTTGTTTTTTTTTTCCTCGTTTGTTTTTATCACTAATTTTTGGTCAATCCAAAAATGTCACCCACATCAGCCCTCCTGAATGTGCCCTGTGCGACAAGTTATACCCCAGTCAAGGGTCATGCCCTGTGCGACAGTCATTTTCCTGCCCCAGTTGTGCTCCACCAGGTAATGATTGGAAACTTTCTGGCCCGCGGTCATACTTAATTTCGAACCCCTGCTATAGAACATGACATGTAGTGTTAACGGCGATCTACCAACGTGCACAGTCTTAAATTTCTTTGGCCCTCATTATATTCATGCAATTAAAATGCGCACCCACACACATAGGAACTAATTGAAATGCAGGTATTTTTCCACCCCAGTTTTAACAAGACTTCAGCATCTTTGCAAATTAGAAAAATTGCTTTTTTTCTTGAATCTGTTTAACAAAATGCCAAATTCTGGTGTTAATAATACAAATTTAAATAAAACTATAAATTAAACATTGTGCTCAATCACAGCTTGTACATTTTCAGACTAAATGTGTTTAACAAAATTGTGTTGATTATAATCTGGATCTGGGATCTTTATTGTATATTATAAAGCGGGTAGACCTTTGTATCTACAAACGTGCACAGTCTTAAATTTCTTTGGTCCTCATTTTATTCATGCAATTAAAATGGGCACCCACACCCACAGGAACTAATAGAAATTCAGGTATTTTTCCACCCCGGTTTTAACAAAAATTCAGCATCTTTGCAAATTACACAGCAAAAAAAAAATTTCTTGAATAACAAACCTTTGTAAAACATTTTTAAAATTGCTTTTATTTAATTGTCATAGTAGAAGAACCTTTTATGCGACTTCCATAACAATAATAAATGCAATAAACAAAAAAAATTCCAAGCTATATAATTGTTTTAATTATCTTCAATATTCAAGGTGAACTTAAACTGTTTACTTGGATTTCAGGTACCTACTTATCAGCGTTTCATATATTATGGTATGCGGCCATGTATCCTTTGTGGATGTATTCATACATTACAATTTAAATCTATTTCAATGTGGTATTTTTCCTTTCATGTATTTCAGAACCTGTTATTAGATGAAGTGCAGTTTTGGCCACGGGTTTTACAAGAGAACATTTCTATTAAAAATGCAGCCAAATCTACAAAACAAAACCCAGTGTATTAAAACAATGATATTTCTGTACTGGATGCACTGGAATTGACACCAGCTCTCTAACCAATGCTTGATGTTTTCTGTTTTTTTTTTTTTTGTTTTTTTTTTTTAAATAGTCACTAAGCCAATTCCTTAATTGAACGATACACCCCAAATAAGGTATGATTATGAAAATGACCATGAAAACCAACATAAAAATAAAAGAAATAAATCACTTACCTTCTTCATCCTCTATTGGTATAAATGCAAAGTAAGGGAGAAATAATCAATTTAGACTAACTTCAAATCTACTTAAAGAAGCTATACTACAGTCAGAAGTCAAAGCCCCACCCACCCAGTAAGAACTGCACACTCGATGCTAAAATGCTCAGAAAATGTATCCGAACTGAGTTACCCAGCATCCTCGCTGTCTGTATACTTTACCACATATTTTTGTATTTAAGTAGAAGTTCCTCAAATGAAATATAATCTAATGTAAAAACATTTAACTCCCTAAAACCACCTTTATTTTTCCCAAATTTTGGAATATGCTATTACCAAAGAAAAATGGCTTGTATTCTTAAATCCGTTTAACATGCCAAATTCTGGTGTTAATAATAAAAATAAAAATAAAACTATACATTAAACATTGTGCTCAATCACAGCTTGTACATTTTCAGACTAAATGTGTTTAACTAAAATTTTGTTGATTATAATCTGGATCTGGGATGTTTATTGTATATTATGAAGCGGGCATTTCTGCTCCTTAAGTCTGATTGGCTGAGCCGCCTATCTAGCCATGACATTCACAATACCCACACCTCTAAGAGCTTCACATTCGTATAAATGTGGGATATAAAATATAGTTTCCCAAAGTTTTTCAAAAACTACGTTCTGTAATTTGGCCACTAGATGGCAGTGTTGGATTGTTAAAGAAACTGGAAATCTATATCTGCATCAGGGTTCATTTTAAAAAACGTACTGGATTTTCTGAAAGCGATTTTGCTTTCAGTCAATGCATTTATGAATAAAACCTTGTTTTTTCATCATAGTGTGTTGGGAGCCATTTTATAAAAGCAATAAGACACTCAAGGTTGTGCATTATTTTGAATAAACCACAGAAAAGTGGTGTAACTGTACTCCACTTTCATGTCATGCCTCTTGTCCGTGGTTTATTCACAATAATGCCACCCTTTTGTGCCTTATTGCTTTAATGTCCTGTACTGAAGCTGTTCGTTACGGCTCTAATGTTCAGTCTGTGTACAAATGTTGATATACCTGCTTCAGTGTACTTGAGCCCCGGTTTCTCATCTGCTTTTGGAGGAGGCCACAGGGACTTGATGTGTCCTGGTAAATGTCCCTCAAGGCTTTCCAAAGACAGGGGTGGCTGGCTTACTGGAGCCCACGTATACAACTGATCATGCTATAGGGAACAAGAGAAGTCGATTAAGATACGCTGAATTAGACTACGGCTAGTAAAAAATGTAATTAAAATAAAGGTATATGAAAAGCACAAAGAATAAATGAATATATGAATGATATATAAATCTATCTATATCATCTTGGTTAGTTATTAAAAAAAAAAAAAGATGCATTAAAACATTTACAAGCTTTGTTAAAATGCATTTCATTACTGAACCTGATTAATATAAATGAAAACTATTTAAAATTGTACTGTAAATCTGTAGCTGTAATACATATAATAATATTTCTTATAATTATATTTAAAAAATGTTAATTCACAGCATTATTTCTATGTGGGGGGAAAAATGACACTTATAATGATTAATCAATTAAAAACGGGTGATTGTTTAGAAGTGAATGTTTAATGGAGCGCTAAAAAATTAAATGATTTTACTGCAACACACAGATAGAATCAAAAACAACGAAGCCCATGTACCATTTACAAATATGGCATTCCACATGCTCTATGCTGATAAAGTACCAAAAGAAAACCTGTTATTCTATCAATGCCTACAGAGAAGCCGGACCATTCCCTGCCAACCTGCAGATGCTGAAACGGGCTGCACCTCCTGCAGACACTGTGCTTGAGTTTGAGCCAGGCCTGATCGAGACGCTGCTCCATATCCTCCCTAGGCCCATTAACAGCAAAGACCAACACCTCCCGCACAAATTCCAGCACCTCACAGAGAGCATCCTGAATAACATTTGCCAAAGAGGCTCCTGGATCATCATCATCCATGCTTTCAGTAACTCAGTCAGCACTGATAGCCTTGCTGGAAGCAGCAATGCAGTAGGTGTGTGCGTTCAACTGCAGTTACACATTAACCTCAGCAGATGGCAGCCAAAAGACAACACTGAACACGTGGGGTCAGCCAACAGGTCCAAACCAAGTAAATTAGTCATTCACAGAGACACTGCCGAAATATACAGGAAGATGGCACCATTATGATGAGGTCATGCTCATTTACAGACAGGAATTAATAAAACTGATTATTAGATCTTATATAAAGAATATATTAAATAGGACGTATATGAAGAAGAACTTAGGAGAAACAAATGTATACACAGGCAGAATCTAGTCATAATGGCAAATAAACACAAAGAAAGAGGGTTGCAAAGTAAGTGAACATTAAACTAGAGGTAAAAAAAGCCGTTTTAAAGGTAACAATCAAAACCCACACAACTGGCACCTGCTTAGAAGAGATTTTAATGCATTTTTCATTAAACATGTTCATATTGACTTACACTGAATTGTGGTGCAACATTAGTAGAGCTGCCTCCATACTGCTCTCCAAAACAGTCACCAAAAGGCAGGAGGAGGCCCATCGCAAGTATCCGAGAGCACAGCCGCTCCGCTTCCTCTTCGGACTCCGATTTCGCCTGCTGCTGGAAGAACTTCTCCAACAAAGTGCGGCCTAGAAAACAAACAAAAAAGAAAAAAAACCTCATTCAGATCTGGAGTCAGAGAATATCGATCAAACTGTATAAAATACTTTGCATCACAGTTACATTTAGTCATTTAGCAGATGCTTTTATTCACAGCGACTTAGAAATGAGATAAAAACACAAGTCGGTAGTTTTAGAAAAAAAAAAAAAAAAGCTAAAATGCAGTACCAGCAACAACTGTGCATTACTCGATCTGGCTTTTGCTTTTTTTTTTTTATTTTTTTTTTTTTTTTTTTTAGCAAGTCTGTGGAAAAGATGTGTTTTGAGAAGTTTCTTGAAAATATTAAGTGACTTGAGCCTTACGGAGGTTGTTGGGAAGGTCGTTCCACCGTTTAGCAGTGGTAAATAAAACTGGGTGAGAATTAGCACCTCTGTGAGTTGAAATCACCAGTCGACATTCCTCAGTAAAGCGCAGTGAACGAGTTGGAGTGTATTTAGTAAAGATGGCCCGAAGGTAAGAGGGGGCAGATCCGGTGACTGCCTGTAGGCCAGTACTACTTACTTTTCCTTGAGCAAGGAACCTACCCCAATTGTTCCGGGCAATGTATACAGGGCTGTCCACCGCTCCGGGACATTTGGAATTCAGGCTGGACATGCATTACATTCACATTTGGTCATTTAGCAACCGCATTCATCCAACGCAACATACAAACATCCTATTCTCATATGTTCTGGAATTACACAAAAAAAAAGTGATGAGAAACCGAGAACTAACAAAAACAAAAGAAAACAGATGGACTGTCTGTAAGTGTAAACCCACAAAGTCCATCTATATGACAAGTGGAGGAAATAGACAAGCAAATAGGAGGTTTTGCCATACTTTTGACTGGTATTGTAAAATACAATAAATAAAAAAAACTGTATCCACACAATAATTGCACAATAAAGCAATTATGTTGCACAACAAATTATTGTCAAGCAATTGAATTAGGCAATTCTGTACTGAGAGCAGTGCTGGTTGAAAAGTCTAACTGCAGCAGGAAGGATGTACTCGCCAAGAATGTAAAGCTCCTTCACACCCTTCGTATGACGCAGTTTGTCAGCAAAGGTGCTGCACAGAGGTGGTGTGAAATTCATCATAAATAAGAGTCGCCTGACGTGAATCAAGTCTAGGGCTGGGATAGTGGCATCGTTTGAAGCCATTAAGATCTGCCTCAGCAGACCATTCCTAAAATGTGGCTGATCCCACCAGTGTCGAAAAAGGTCCTTAGCAGTGGCCCTTGCTCTCCAAATGACCCTAATCTCCTCAGCAGATAGAACCTGCTCTGCACTTTTTTATATAAAGGGCAATTGTGTTAGACACTGTAGTGTCTGTAATGCAAGCTATTAAATTTACCCTGCTCCAGCTTTCCTTCACTAAAAACCTGTATGTAAAAGCAGTCATACACTACACCTGTTCTCATGCAATGCCATGTCTTCATCAAACTGCAATGACACTGCTAAGGCAGTACAAAATGCAGCAATCAATTCATCCTGGCATAAATCATTAAAACTTTTAGAGGGCTAAGCTGCCACTTGGATAGATCAGAGTCTGCTGGTTACTGGAAATTGTTTATAGACGTTATTCTAATGTTGAACAAGTCTAATAAACTAATGAAGGCCTGAGAATTTGCTGAAAGATTGGCACAATGCATCTTCTTGATTACAATTATCCCAAGAAATTAAAAACAGTAAATAATTGTCTAATGTACGTCTTTAAGAGCTAAAGATCAATCAACAATTCAAAGTAACAGACGTGTTGTCCAGGAGTCAGATTTTTATACCCATGTTCATCATGTAGCTCTAATAAACCTTCATCAAAAATATAAAGTCCTGTAATGACAGAAAGGCCGTGCTTCACAGAGCAAGAAGAGACATTCCAAACTAGCCCATAACGGTCAGCCAACACGGATATCCTGTACAAAAAGGGTCAGAGTCGACTCTACTTCTTGAGGAGACTGGGGTCCTTCAACATCTGTAAGCAAAACTACAGGTCTACTACAGTTCTGTCAGACTGTGGTGTCCAGCTGTCATTTATGCTGTGGTTTTCGGAGGAGGAAGCATTAAAAAGAAAGATGAGGGGCGAATTGACAAGCTGGTTAGACATGCTAAGTCAGTGGTGGGTGTGAAACTGGACTCTTAAAATACAGCTCATCATGGATGAAGATGGCCACCCACCGCACACCATCATTATGGACCAAAGGAGCAGTTTCAGTGTTAAGGTGTTTTACAGACAGACTCTGAAAATCTATTGTTCAGAGAGCCATCATGCTTTTTAATTCTTTCAGTGGGATCGGAAGGACAAACAGTAGAGCTACAAGGCTTCTCAACTTTGGAATAGCCTTTCACAGTTACTGTTGGTGATTCTGAATCAACATCGGTCTTTAAAAGTAGATTAAAAACCATCCATCCATTTTCATTTGCATGCAATTAATTCCCTGTAGCTTAAGGTGTAGATCTCAGGTTTGGCTCTGTTGGGTTGGTGGCCTCGGATAGTCTGTGCAAGCATTTTACCACTTGACATCATTAGTAGTGAGTGTGGCACTGAAATTATGCTATTCTGACTTCGTACCCTGCAGTATCTGCTTCATTTAGGTTTGCCGCTCTAGTCAGTTATACTGGATTACTGCGGATACGACGATTAGGGAAAGGAACATGGATGTCTGTTGGACATCCGCTGCAGTCCTAGAGGATGGACTCATAGTTTATATAATTTTTACTATTGTTTAATATGGACACACATGAACTGACACAATCTGATACAAACTAATAATCTATACAATCTGTACATGGCTGTCCTACTCTGATGCTGCACGACCACTCAAGGACGACGAGTCCCCCACTGAGCCTTGGTCCTCCCAAGGTTTCTTCCTTAAAAATAACATCATAACAGGTTTTTTTTTTCTTGCCGCTGTCACTTCGCCTTGCTCTTTAGGGGTTCAGGCTTAGAACTCTAAAGCTGCTTTGTAATAATGCACTGTTAAAAAAATAAATAAATAAACTACTTGGAATTAAATAGGAATTCTATAACTGCTTTTGTTTCTGCACCATGATCAAATTAGATCACCTTTACTGTACACTTTAAACACTAATTTAATATGGTCACAACTTCAGTTTACAAACTTTTTTGCACATTAATATTTGTTGCATTACTGCACTGACCTCATCCAGAATAGGATTTAATAGCTTTTATATTTCAATAGTTTTACTACTCTTATTATTTTATGTCTTTTTTATTCTTCTGTATAATTATTGTGTTGTATTTTGTACCTGCTATTGGCTGCGTAATTTCATTCGGAATCAATAAATGATTCTAGCTGTCCATCTATCTATTGTTGAAAATATAAGTTTTAAAGGTTTTTTTTAAAAGAAAAAAAGACAAGTCACAAAACAAACTGTTTTACACAAAGATGAATCAGTAAAAGCATGAATCTCTCTCTAAATGGTGCAATAACCATTTTATGCCAAGTTAAAAAAAAAAAAAAAAGACCTTGGCCGTGAGGCGTGCTGCATAAAGCAGCAATATTGCAGACTCAAACTGGCTGTGCAGTAAGAGATCCAGGTCATTTATTAGAACCGACAGGCTGAGAGGTGACTGGTGCAAAAGAGTATGGCAATGTCTTATTCACTGGAAATGCACAGTAAGGCTAGAACACCTTTACTTGTGCTGACACTGACAGGCCCCGCCTACAAGCAACCATGAGTGTAAATCCAAAAATAATTGCTAGAAATGAATGAGACTGGAAACTGCAGTCACATCAGAACTTTTAAACTGCGATTTCTGCACATCTGAGTGAGTCATACTGCCGCAGTAAGCTGTGCCTCCTTACTCTCACTTAACCATGAAATCCAGTCTACATTTTTATGTATGCATGTATGTATGGAGTCCCTTCCAGGGGTCCATTTTAGATTTCAGAGTAATGGATCTAAAACGGGACATGAAGGAGGAAATTTAATTACTTAAGCAAATTTCAGACCAAAACACACGGCACACTGTCTCTCCTGCACTTTGCTAAAGCAATTTGTTTTCCCCTGAAAATAACTGCGCAGTGTGTCTTGCCACCCTCCCAACCAAAACACGCCTTTATATCAGACTGGCAGTAAAAATAACCCAGCGTTTGCTTAATCCTATGCACTGGAAATCTGCATCACTATTTACATCCAAACAAAAAAATGACAGCTTTTTCCCCCCCAGAGGAACCAAGATATACAGAAGATTATACCTTGCATGCATAATTTGTATTTAAAGAAATAACCTCAATGTTTACAACTGGCATTATAATATGCATTTTAGTAGTGCTGTATACAAAGATACAGTGGCTTGCAAAAGTAGTCATATACTTTGAACTTTTCCATATTTAGTGACATTACAGTCACAAATATAAATACATTTCATTAGAATTGAATGTGAAAGACCAATACAAAGTGGTACAAAATGCAGAGATCCACAGCTTAGGTGGGAGAATCTGTCCACAGGACAACTATTAGTCATGCTCTGCACAAATGTGGATTTTATGGAAGAGTGGCAAGAAGAAAGCCATTGTTAAAAAAAATTAAAAACATAAGTCCCATTTGCAGTTTGCCAGAAGCCAACGTGGAACAACGTGTTTGGTCAGATGAGAGCAAAATTAAACTTGCCAAAATGCAAAACACAATGTGAATTAACACTGCACATCACTCTGAACACACCATCCCCACTGACAAATATTGTGGTGGCAGCATCATGCTCCGTGGCTGCTTCTCTTCAGCAGGGACAGGGAAGATGGAAGTTGATGGGAAGATGGCTGGAGCAAAATACAATGCAATCTGTGTTTGAAGAAAGAAAACCTGTTGGAGTCTGCAAAAGACTTAAGACTTGGACGGAGGTTCATCTTCCAGCAGGACAACGACCCTATATATAATGCCAGGGTTGCAATGGAATGGTTTAAAACAAAACATATTTATGTTTTAGAATGGCCCAGTCAAAGTCCAAACCTAAACTTAATTAAAAAGTTGTAGCAAGACCTGAAAGCTGTTCACACTTGTTCACAAACGCTCTCCATCCAATCTGAGAGAGCTTGAGCTGTTTTGCAAAAAAGAATGGGAAATAATTTGTCACTAGATGTGCAAAGCTAGTGGAGAAATACCCTAAAGATTTGTAACTGTAATTGTAACCAAAGGTGGTTGCGCAAACTTTTGACTCTGCAAAGCTGAATACTTTTGCACACTGCACTCTTCAGATTTTTATTTGTAAAAAAAAAAAATAATTAAATAAATAAAAATCACTTGTGTATATTTTTCTTTCCACTTCACAATTGTGTACCACTTTGTGTTGGTCTTTCACATTAAATTCCAATGACATTTCTGTTTCTGTGATTGTAATGTGACAAAATATGGAAAAGTTTATGGGGTATGCATACTTTAAAAAGCCACTGTAAAACCTGTTACTATAAAGGACAGTTATCTTAAGATATGTCTAAGATTGAGGCATTTATCTACATGAAAGTTGCACTAATTCAAATAAATACAGCTATTTTTAATAAATACTTTTGGCCACACTGTAAGTAGATATTCTGTTTGTGACTAATTTCATGGGCGCTTGTGACGCACAATGGCTATAGTAAGCACAAAGCCAGCGCTGGCATTTAGTCAAGTAAGCCATGAAAGACTAAGAATATGGTGGGCTTGTGGGATTTAATTTTCAACTGCAAAAAACCTCTTTAACTGCTTTTTAAGGCACAGCTTATCACAAAATTTATTTTTAATTTTGAGACAGGAAGGGATATATTTATCAGGTATACACACTTGTTTCTGAACTAATGGCCCTAATTACCATTTATTTGATGCACTGTACACTCCACCAGTTTCTACCCCATTAGTTATATTTCCTTGTTCTGTAATAGTCAGGCCATTAAAGGGACCATATACTTTAGAAAATATAGACTATATTGCCAAAAGTATTCACTCACCTGCCTTGACTCACACATGAGCTTAAGTGACATCCCATTCCTAATCCATAGGGTTCAATATTAAGTCGGTCGACCCTTTGCAGCTAGAACAGCTTCAACACTGCTGAAAAAAATGTCCACAAGGTTTAGGAGTAAATTCATGGGAATTTTTGACCATTCTTCCAGAAGCACATTTGTGAGGTCGCACATTGATGTTGGACGAGAAGGGCTGGCTCTTAGTCTCCGCTATAATTTCTCCCAAAGATGTTCTATTGGGTTAAAGTCAGGACTCAGAGTCTGGTGTGGATGAACTTGACTGGCCTTCACAGTCATCCATGTCTTTATGGACCTTGCTTTGTGCACTGGTGCACAGTCATGTTGTGAGCATGGAATTGTCCGGAATGTCTTGGTATGCTGAAGCATTCAGAGTTCCTATCACTGGAAATAAGGGGCCAAACTTTTTACACTTGGCACAAAGCAGTCAGAGAAGTACCATTCTCCTGGCAACCGGCAAACCCAGACTCGTCCATCAGATTGCCAGATGGAGCAGCGCGATTTACCACTTAAGAGAACGCATCTTCATTGCTCTAGGTTCCAGTGGCAGCATGCTTTACACAGCTGCAACTGGCGCTTTGCATCGCACTTGGTGATCTATGACTTAGATGCAGCAGCTCAACCATGGAAACCCATTCCATGAAGCTCTCTGCACACAGTTCTTGAGCTAATCTGAATGCAACATGAAGTTTGGAGGTTGGTAGTGATTGAATGCAGAAAATTGGTTATCTCTTCACACTCCACATCCACTGACCCCACTGTCAGATTACGTGGCCTCCCACTTGGTGGCTGAGATGGTGTCATTCCCAAACACTTTCATTCCCCATTTTCTTATAATACAGCTGACAGTTGACTGTGTAATATTTAACAGGGAGGACAATTTATGACTGGATACGTTGCACAGTTCTATGCTGGAATTCACTAAGCTCCTGAGAGCAACCCATTCTTTCACAAAGTTTGTAAAAACAATCTGCATTCCTGGTTGCTGGATTTTATACACCTGTGGCCATGGAAGTGATTGAACACCTGATTCTATTAATTCTGACGGGTGAGCAAATACTTTTGTCAATATAGTGTAATATCTAGGTGTTGGATAATTATCAAAAGGGCAATGACCGTGGTAATAAAAATGGACAATGAGTGATCAGTAAACATTTTTATATTATTTTATAAAAAAAACTAATATTAAAGAATATTTAACAAAGCAGGCATTCATGTTTCTCACCATCTACCAGTTTTTGATGCAAAATTAAAAATAATTGACATCTTGGGTCTCTGTTTTGTAAGCGCTTCAGCACCGTTCGCTTCATTATCGCTTTTTTCACCACATTGGAAATTTAACACAGACATTGAATTTCAGTGATCTTAATACTGGCCTCATATTTTCAAATGCTTTCCTTCATCATCTTGATCATGTTTGTTATTTTTCTTTGATTGGTTGCTGAATCTGGAAAAGATTTTTGGTTCCATGACGAAGCTACAAGTAAAGCGTTGACCTTCACTTCTCAAGGAAAGCTCACGTATATTTATGTTTTACAGCTTGTCCACTAGCCACCCAGAACGTGTTCACGACCCACCACTTCAGACACCCTATTCTAATTAATACTCAACAATAAGGCAATGGAACACCAACAGTATTTTGGCACCTACATAAAGTTAAGTTTTACTTTTAGCTAAAACATCATGTATCTACAAGGTGGCTTACTGGTTAATACACTCACCTCTCAGTGCTGGGCTCCAGTTCGTGCCTAAATCTGGGTGAGAATTTCTATGTTTTCCCAGTGTCTGCATGGGTTTCCTCCCACAGTGCAAAACTATGTATTTGACATAAATTGGCTACTCTAAATTATCCCTATAGTGTGTGTGAGTGCATGCCCAGCGACTGGCAACCTGTCCCAGGTGTATTAGCCCAGCACCCAAAACGATCTCCTTGGATGGGCATGGGGAATCCCCCTGCAACAGTAATTTAGGATTAAGCCAAATATAATAGATGGAAGGTAAATATCAATGTTCATTTGTCATGTTCTCTTTTTGTAGTTTTATACTTATAAAAAGAAAAGCAATACGAAGCAGAGTGATGAGGAACGCTGACTGATCTCTTCTGCATCCTGTTTGATCAAAATTTTTATTTCACCAAGTACAAGATATACAAGGATTTTTTTTTGTGTGCAGAGGTTGGCAAATATATACACACTACCGCTCAAAAGTTTAGGACCCCTCAGAAATGTCTCTCTTTTTAAAGGAAAAAACCCAATGTCATGCAATTTACAAACAATATTGTCCATTTCACACTTCATCCAACGGATCAGATGATTTTTAAAGAATAGAAATGTTTGTATAAAAGCCCATTTTTGTATAAAGGCTTATTTTGCATATAGTCCTAGTATCAGCGATTCTTTTAGCATAGTCATCTGCCTAAACCTCCTGGTATGGCCGCCAATCCAAGTTAAGGATGTTATTGGGCTAATTGGTTGTCAGGACACCCTTGCTCAATTGTGATGCACAGCTGAAAAAAAAACATAAACATGAGCACAACATTCTAGGTCAGTTGTTGGCTTGCTTACAGGCTTAAAATGGCTAAAAGGAAACATTTTTATTTAGAGAGCCGTCAGTCCATAGTTGTATTAAAGGAAGACTACTCAATGTGAGATATTGCCAAGAAACTGAAAATATCTTACCATGCTGTTAACTACTCCCTTCAAATTGGCTCCAACAAGGACAGAAAAAGGAGTAGGAGCACAACTGTTCAAGTAGATAAATATCTTAGAGTGAGCAGTGTGTCAGCATCAGAATCAGCGTCAGAATCGCAATGTTTTCCTTTTATTGGCCAGTGTGAGGTATTTTTTTTTTTTTTTAATAATGCCATGAAGTTTTAAATGGGCATTATTACAAACATTTTAATTCTTTAAAAATGATCTGTTTCACAATGAAATGTGAAAGAGACAACATTGTGAATTGCATGACATTGTTTTTCTTTCAAAAAGAAAGAAATTTGCAAGTGATCCTAAATTTTTAAAATACACACACTTCAATAAAAAAATAATTATAAAAAATTATCAATAATAAGAAGCTCATGTCAATTAAAGGGGATGCAAATTTAGTTGCAACACACAATTTTAACGAACAAAAAAAAACATGAATTTATGACATGCAACATCTCATATCCCTCCCTACGCTTTTATAATTAGCACGCTAATATTGGTGGCTTCAGATTAAGGATGCAGGATTTCTACGCTCAGTATAACCTTGAGTCAATTAAATACATCATGCATAATCTAGCAGTGCCTCATAACAATGAACTTTATTGACCGCTGCTCTGCAAACTGCTGAGTGCATCTAGAGGTCTCAGAGCTGCATCACGGTGATGGAAAACAACCACATCCTTTCTCTCCAAGTCCCCAATTTAAACGTGGACATAAATGGAAACTGCAAATGACTCTGAAACCGACCGAAGCATAAATGGCCTAACAAAATGTACAGAGAAACAGATGGACTACATTTATGACAGTGCCTGTACAAAGTGCACCTTTATGGCAATTGGAAAATTTTTAAATCAAATGTAGGATGATAAATAAACCGGGGCCAAAACAGGAGCAATGTCCCACCCACCTTACCACCCCCTGCATCCAGAGATGGGCAGTAGAGTAAGAAAACTCCATTCTAAGTCAGACTTAAGTTGCATTCTAAAAAGGGTGGTGCGATCTCATTGTTGTCTTCCAACCTCCCAATTGAGGTAATAGGCCTTGCCCAAGGGCACTTCACCCATAGAACTTGGTGGGACCGGGAATCAAATCAGAGGCCTTCAGGTCGCAAGGCTGGCCCCTTAACCACAATACCACAACAGCTCCACAGTCATTTTCAAAACTTTTTCAAAATAACTACTGAAGTCAGGCCGTAACTGTGTGCAAAGTACACTACACAAAAAAGTAAAGGGAACACTTTAACAACACAATGTAACCAAGTCAACCACACTTTTGTGAAATCAATCTGTCCAGTTAGGAAGCAACACTGGATTAATTTCACTTGCTCTTGTGCAAATGGAACAGATAAAAGGTAGAAATTAGAGGCACTTAGCAAGACCCCCCTAAAAAGAAGTGCTTCTGCAGGTGGTGACCACACACCTTTTCTCTGTTCTCATCCTTTCTGGCTGATGTTTTGGTCACTT
>JAOUQT010082742.1:0-10007 GCA_025769995.1 Xyliphius kryptos
AACTTTTAAATGAATGTAAAATATGAACAACGAAATCACTAATAAATTTGGATCAGTTAAAAATGATGCTGTTCCCTTTAAGGTTTGAGAAGCCATCTTAATTAAATTGACGGCCGTATTCCAAACACTAGAGGGCGATATTGCACCAGAATTGGAATCCCAACCGCTTTAAAACAGGAAAAGAAGAAAAAGAACAACACACGGCTACAACTTGTGTGTTTGAAGCTCCGAGAGATTTCATTAAAAGAATATTGTTGTTCCTCCTCATCAGATTAAATCCAGGTAATTGATGAAGGTGAGATTATTAAACTCCCTAAAGCTTTATATTACGTGTAGATCACAAATGTATGGGAATGCATTGTAATCAGAAATAACAATAAAACATAAAATGACATATTCAGGATTTTCTACCCACAATGCAGTGCACTTTATTCAGAACAAACAGCTAAACACTTCATTTATTTTGACTGTTATCCTGAACGTGGAGGTGATGGACCCAGCACTCATTCAAGAAAAGGAGGAGGAAGACCCTGGACCTGTTAGCAGTCTAGGTGAGATCATTACCCATGATGCACCATACCACCACAAACTACACAAAAAGTAAAGCATTACACACAGTCTGATCTGTACAATGTTAATTGATATTTTAAAATAAACCTTAAATAAAATGACTAAAGTAAAACACTATGTATAAATAACTAGCGGAATAGCCGTGCCGCGCGACGGTGGATAACCTGATAACGTGGAAGTGGAAAGGCATTTGGTTTTGAATGAGTGGCGTTTGGAGTTTATATATTTCAAATGAGCGTATTATTACAGAGTGAGGTTTGGGGTGATCACAAATATGAAATGAATATGTTGAAAATATATAGTGTGATGTCCTTTGGTGTCCACATGGTTGCGTTTTTACGTAAATTTATCAATAGGTTTTTCAAGAACACAATCATGACCAGTTTCAACCTTGTGGGTACTCGCCAAGACCCCAATCCAACCGAGGTGTTGCGTTCGACGGCGATATTGCACAAACAATGGAATGTAGGGAACCTGTTGGGTTTTCCACGGACATGGTAGGGAATCATGATGCCAAGTTTTAGATCTGTAGGTACTTGGGGAAACCCCAATGTGACTCTGATGGGGTCTTCCGTTGGATGTCGATATCGAATAAACCATTGAATTTAGAAAGATAAAACACTTCTGAATGCCCCAATACCTTTAAGGTGTTGTGTTTGATGGCGATAAGGAACCCAAGAAGACCCCAATGTAACACTGGAGGGGTCTTGCGTTTAATAGAGATATCAAACAAATCATTGAATTTAGAAAACTGTTTCCAAGTCTCAGCCTTGTAGGTACACAGGAAGACGGCAAGTTGATACTGGAGAGGTCTTCTGTTTAATGGCGATGTCAAGCGTAGGAAAAGGCTGCATGTGGCCCGCTGGCCGTAGTTTGCCCAGCGCTGGTCTGGATGTTTAGTTAAACAAGATCTTTTTTTGTATTGTTTAAACGGTTAATCACTAAATGAGTTGTGTGTTATTAATGTTATAATGAAAGACTTTTACAAATTGTTCTCTAAACAGAAGCTGGACCCTTCATGACCTCCGAACATTCTCACAAAGATCTGACCAAGAAGGAAAATCATAACTGCTTAAACTGTGGTGAGAATTTTTCTAAAATGAGTGACCTCAAACACCACCGGGGGATTTGCAACAAATTAAAAGACTTGACCTGCACCCAGTGTGGAAAGACCTTTACAAATAAGACGGGTCTTAAAAACCATCTGCTTATTCACACCGGAGAGAAATCATACTCCTGTTCACAGTGTGGAAAGAGTTTTACCCATCAGAGTAATCTGAAAAAACACCAGCGCCGGCATACGGGAGAGAAACCATATTCATGCTCACAGTGTGGGAAGAGTTTTACGTATCGGAGTAATCTTAATCAGCACCGGCGCATTCACACAGGACAGAAACCGCATTCCTGTTCACAGTGTGTCTTGAGCTTTTATACGTCCTACGATCTAAAGACCCACCAGCGCATTCATACCGGAGAGAAACCATATTTCTGCTCAGAGTGTGGGAAGAGTTTCACTAAGCAGAGTAATCTGAAAAAACACCAGCGCATTCACACAGGAGAGAAACCCTACGTCTGCTCACAGTGTGGCAGTAGTTTTACTCAGCAGAGCAATCTCACAAACCATCAGCGCATTCACACGGGAGAGAAACCATTTACCTGCTTAGAATGTGGGAAGAGTTTTTCTCAGCAGAGTACTCTACAAAATCACCAGCGCGTTCACACCGGAGAGAAACCCTATTCCTGTTCACACTGTGGGAAGCGTTTTATTTTTAAGGGCGACCTGAAAAACCACCAGCGTATTCACACAGGGGAGAAACCGTATTCCTGCTCACAGTGCGGGAAGAGTTTTACATTTAAAGGTGATCTAAAAAACCACCAGCGCATTCACACAGGAAATAAACCATATTTTTGCTCACAGTGTGGAAAGAGTTTTAATCAGCAGAATAAACTAACAAAACACCAGCAGGTTCACACACGAGAGAAAACCCAGTCCTCCATCGATCACAGTGTGAGCTCCGAACTGCATCTGCAACCCGGAATTACATTGAGGGACACGAAATGATTTTATTTTTTACTCTGAATCTTAAAAATCCTCCTGTTGAAGAGACATTTGTGTTGGCGTGGTAACTTAGTGGTTAGGGTGTTGGGCTATCAATCTGAAGGTTGAGGGTTTAAATCCACTGAAGTTACTAATGTGGGTCCTTGGGCAAGACCCCTAACCCTCATTGCTCCAGGGTTCTGTATCCACCCTGTGGTCTGACGCCAACCATCAAGTTGGATAGTTTTAAGTCGCTTTGGATGCAAAGAAAACAAGTTTCTATTTATTTATTGATTAGAGCAGCAGTTCTAATGTTTTAACTCAGGATGAGTTCAGTCTTGGCATGCTCTTCATGCTCTTCACCCGTCTCTCACACTGCTTTTGGATGACCTTATGCCACTCCTGGTGCAAACATTCAAGCAGTTCAGCTCTGTTTGATGGCTTGTGCCTCTCCATCTTCCTCTTGATTACAAAGGCAGAGGCAAAAATGGACTCTCCACTGACCGGGATGACACCGATCTTATTGGAATGTCAGTCCGCAACCGCAGGACGACATCAAGTGACCTACAAAAGGAACGGCAAATGGCAGCTGGGGTGAAGTGCACGGCAGGAACGGTTGGTAAAAGGCTCCTATTCATGTAAAGCTAAAAAAAAAAAAAGCCTTTCATCTATGAGAAGCAAAGGAGATCCAGGCTGAAGTTTGCAAGGACCAGAAGGATTGGACCATAGAGGACTGAGTCCAGTTTTCACCTTCTCGTCTAATGGGTAGGCGGAGACCTAGAGAGGCGCACTCGCCACAGTGTCCTGCACCAACTGTGAAATTTGGTGGAGAATGGGTGGTGATCTGGGGATGGCTGAACATGGGCAGGACATATGGATCGAGCCACATACAAGGTTCTCCTGGAAAAACCACTCTGGCGATGTCCCCCAACTCTGAGCACTGGTTTCTCCAGCAGGACAATGCTCCATGCCACATAACTCGCTCAATCACGTGTGGATAAAGGAACACCAGATCATAGCCGGCTCAATCTCAGACCTGAACCCCATTGAAAACCTCTGCAATGTAATTAAGAGGACGATGGAGAGTCACAAGCCTTCAAACAAAGATTAACTGCTGAAATGTTTGCACCAGGAGTGGCACCCAAAAGCAGTGTGAGAGGATGCCAAGGTTTGAGGTCTGAAAGCACAGCATCTTTATTGTTATTTTTGACCATTTCTCATTTTCTGCAAATAAATAAATGTTTGCTTGAAGTTTGGGAGAACTCTTGTCAGTAGTTTATGGAATAAAAGTGTCAAATCAGAGAAACTGATACGTTTACAGTGCTCTCTTCATTTTTTCAGAGCTGTATATTTGTATATATAATGAAATACCCATCTAGCGAAACATTACTTATACTGTATTATTGTTAGTTGGTTTTTTGTTTGTGTTATTATCTAGGTGTTGTACGATATACTGAAACTGTGAGAAGTAAATCATGATATAAATGTTATGAACGTCTCTTTTTGAAGGTTATTATTTTGTTATTTTCTCTCTGTGGAATTCAGAAGTGTAATTCATTAGATGAAAGTTTGAAGGTACAATTCTAATTTGTTCAAATTTTATTGTGTATTTAAACTAGCGGGATACTCGTGCTGCACTACGGTAGAGAACTTGATAACAACGTGAAAGTTAAAACACAATTGTTCTCAGATGAGTGATGGCTTTGGAGTTTATATATTTAAAAGACCCTGATGTGACACCGAAGGGGTTGTGCGTCTGATGGCAATATCGAACAATCCATGGAATGTAGGAAGGTGAGAAGTTCTTAGTTTTTCCAAAAACATGATGGAGAATGACTATGCCAAATTTGGCGATTATAGGTATATGTTATTGATAGAAAGTTTCATTAAAACTAATCTCATTTTATTGATTATAAGTTTCTATTATATCAGCCATTATTAATTAAAAAAACAATAAAGAACCTCTGGTGGCACGGTGGCTTAGTGGTTAGCACATTCGTTTCTTAGTGCTGGGGATTCCCGGTTCGAGTCCGGATCTGAGGTCCCATGTCCTCCCTGTGTCCACATGGGTTTTCTCCGGTTTCCTCCCACAGTCCAAAAACATGGATTCCAGGTAAATCGAATGCTTTAAATTGCCCTTTATAGAGCGTTTGTGGATGTGTGAGTGAGTGTGTATCCAGTCCTGGGTGTATCTGCCCAGCCCCAAATATATTCTCCCCTGGATGGGCATGGGGAACCCCACGATTCCAGTAGAGAAATTGGCGGAAGAGAATGGATAATAGATGGATAAAAGAAACTCTACAATGCAGAAACTCATCAGTATCATCACTGTATATTTGTTGTGATCCGTGTAGGATACGGTTTGGATTCATAAGGTATCAGCTCCTTTCTTCTTGCTGATGTTGAGTAGGAGATCATTATTCAGGCACCTGGTCTCTGGGCATGTAATCTCCTCCAGGTAGGCCCGCTCGTCGTCGTTAAAGATCAGGACTACTACAACAGTGTTGTCAGCAAACTTGATGATGGAGCTGGAAGTGGCCACACAGCCGTAGGTGTATAATGAGGAGCACCGATGCTGGGTGTGAGCGATGGTTGCCCACCCACACCGGTTGCCCTGTGTCCGTCAGGAAACTGGAGATCCAGTGACACAGGGAAGTATAAAGTCCAAGATCCTCCAGCTTGGAGGTGAGTATGAAGGAAATAATTGCGTCAACTTTATTGTCATAACTGAATTGTGTACAGGACATACGCTGTAGTGAAATTTTGTTTTCTCAGACCCACGGTGTTGACAAACATTTCACACATTAGATAAACTTTAAACATTTAAATACACTTTATGCTTAAAAAGATGTTTACTATGAACACATAGAGCACATTTGGAGGTGCTGAGTGCCGTCTGGTTTGTTTTCTAGAGAGTACACATTGGCTAAAAGGACAAGGGGGCATGTCTGGCCCTTTAGCCTGTTCCTGATGCCCAAACCTTTTGTTCCTTGTCGCGTCCTTTGTTCTCCCTCAGGATTTTCTTGGCCAGCTTGAATCATTTTTTGTTTTTTTTAACAAGGTAACATTTATGATCCGATTTAGGGCCAAATCATTATAGACAACCTGATTCCTCATGAACTACATGGACTGTTTGTTTGTATCCCATTTCTATTTTAACCTTGTGGATGTTTTTGGATTTGGATTTAATGCTTTTTTTGGGTTTTTCATGTCCTCGTTTGCTTGTTCCATGGTTTTCCTTCCGCATCAGGGCCGCCCACTTCAAACGGATGAGGCGGAATATTGAACACGGTTGGTCCTTGTTTTTGAATGACAGAAGGAACCATTATCCCAACAGGTTTTAGAGGCATGATCTCCAATTTGTTCGAACAACATTTTTTGCGCCAGCAGCAAAAGCAGCAAAGGGCCATCAGCGCAACCAACAGGAATGAAGCTGTCAGTAATAAAATGATGAAAAGCAGCTCATATGTAGACAGATCCCATGATGTTAACGCCATTGGTGCTTTTGCTTCTTCTGCACAAAATAACTCACCTAGTTAAAGTGAAAATTGATCACTAAACACAATTTTTTTTTTTAAGATTAATGCTATTTAATATTTTAACAGCTTCCAGTTTTGATGAACTGTATTTTACAAATTTATATTTTGAAAGATTAGCTATTTAAAAAAAGAAAAAAAAAAGAAGCAATAATACCGTTTTGAGAGAAGAATCATTCCTTACAAGTTTTACCCTTCCATATTTGAATTTGTGGCAATATAAAGCACATAAATAAATAAAATGAAGACGTTACTTACCTGTAAATAACAGTATAAACTTTAAGGTTACATATGTACACGTGACTGAATTCAATTGTTCTCTGAAAATGGTTCCCTAGGTAACGGTAAGTTTCTAGTTTCCAAGATTCTAAATGTCACAGTAGGTTGTGGTTACATTTTAATGGCTATGAGATTATTGCCGCGAATGATGAACAACCGATTCAACCGCAAGGGTGAATCTCTCGCTGCTGTGTTCAGTGTTGCCAACTTGGCGAATTTTCATATCCCATAGAGACTTCATTAAAAGGTGACTAATGACAAATCTAGTCATTAGTTTTCAGGTGTTATTGGAGACTTTTGTTATAAAAGCCCATTTCGGCCACATAAAAGTGTTCCAAAAAAAAAAGTGAAATTCCACCACAAAAAATAAGCCACTACCAAAAAAAAAATGCGCCAATAAATAAACGGGGCGGCATGGTGGCTTAGTGGTTAGCAAGTGTATATGAGTGAGTGTGTGCCCAGTGATAGAATGGCGCCCTGTTCAGGGTGTATTTGCCCAGGGCCTGAGGGGCTCTACCCTGGATAGGCATTGGGAAATGCATCCTGAAATGGGCGCTAATCTATAACACACACACTCACTCATGCACATACAAAGTTTCACTGCCTGCTGGCTTTTTATGGCAGTTTCTTCTACAAGAGATATGTTCTTAGCAGTAATATGGCATGAGAATTAGCACTGGTATACTCATACTAGTAATCTGACTTCAAGCATCAAAGAAGTCAATGTGACACCAGACTCCAATAAACAATTGGAGTGGTCATGACTTGGCGCCCTGTCTTGGGTGTATCTGCCCAGTGCCTGAGACATCCCTGGATAGGCATGGGGAACCTCAATACGACCCTAGTACAGGATTAAACATAAGATAATGAATGACCAAGTGCAATCCAAAGCGGCGGATGCAGTGGTGTAAAGCACGCCGTCACTGGAGCCTAGCGCCGTGGAGACTCTGGAGTTCTCTGGAGTGACAAATTGCGCTTCTCCATCTGGTAATCTGATGGATGAGTGTGGGTTTGGCGGTTGCCAGGAGAATGGTACTAGTCTGACTGCCTTGTGCCAAGTGTAAAGTTTGGTGGAGGTGGAATTATAATGTGGGGTTGTTTTTCAGGAACAGCTGAATGCTTCAGCATACCAAGACATTTTGGACAATTCCATGTTCCCAAATTTGTGGGAACAGTTTGGAGCTCACCCCTTCCTCCTCCAACATGACTGTGCACCAGCGCACAAAGAAAGGTCCAGAAAGACATGGAGTACAGAGTCTGCTGTGGATGAACTACTGACCTGCACTGAGTCCCTACCTTAGCCCCATAGAACATCTTTGGGATGATTTGGAGCGGAGATTGAGTGCCAGGCTACTTTGCTGCTGGTCCAGGCCCTCATCCTATCCCGGCTCTACTATTGTAATGCTCTTCTTGCCGGTCTCCTAACTTCAACAATCAGACCGCTACAGTTGGTTCAAAACTCCGTAGCCTGACTCGTGTTCAACCAACCAAAGTGAACTCCTGTCCCTCCATTCCTCCTCTCTCTCCATTGGCTTCCTGTAGCTGCTGCATTCAGTACAAGGTAGCAAAAACAGGACTGATCTCATCAAACTTTCTGCTTCTAGTTAAAACTCTAACTGCAGCAATTTGAACAAGTTATAGTTTATGTAATCATTTATTAGAACATCCTGTCAGAAGTGAATTACAGTAATTTAATCCTGAGGTTATAAAAGCGTGAATAAGTTTCTCTGAATCTTTGAAAAAAAAAAAAAAGAGGATTTTTCTGAGCTTCGAAATGTTGCAAAGGTGAAAAAAATTCAATTTTAGCGATGTGTTTTGTGAAGGGGAGATCCAAATAAAAAATAACCCGAAGATTATTTACAGATTAATTGGGTCTGATTAAGGAGTCATCAAGGTTCAACACTGTAGCTGAGGCTTTGTTTATTTTTATCTTTGGGTCCAATTATAAGTACCTCTGTTTTTATCAGAATTTGGGAGTAGGAAGTTTATTTTATTTAATGCACTTCTCGAGCTTACTGATTGATTAAACATCATCAGGTTCAGCCGAAATGTACAATTGAGTATCATCTGCATAAGCTAATTCCATGTTTACGAATAATTGAGCATGTATAGGGCAAAAAGGGGGGACCTACGATAAATATAGCACACCTCCACGCTTGTACTTTTTACTTTTCAAAAGCTTATTGGCTTGGTTTGATCAGCTTGGCTATACCGCATCCTTGGGCTACTGGAGCACATGTCCTGGTAAATCCTGGCTGGTTGTAGTCAGCACTGTGCCGTCAGACGCATAAAAGCCGCAAGTTGGTCTCCACACAGGCCCAGAGGGGCAATAAGCGTACTTTCAACTACTGCTACAATAACTAAAATTCCTTCCCCAGTTGTTAATAGTCAGTTTATCAAATGGTCAATTCTCTTTTAATCTCATAATTTGTATAACTGTTTGTTGGTGTATCAGGAGCTGGAGCACAAAGTAATCACTCTATTGAAGAAGGAGCTGAAAAGGTTTAAGAAGCTCCTGATTCCAGATTACCCAGCATGCTTTGAGACTAAGGTGGAGAACGAAGATGAGAATGAGTGTAAGAGAGGGAGCGATGAAGATCACTCTGCATGTGCTGAGGAAGATGAACCAATCAGATCTTGTTACATCTCTACAGAACAGTAAGAGACTCCAAAATTTCCATATTTTCTTTACCTGAACTTGCTCTTGACATTTTGGACCGTCATTATTATTATATTTGCTGCTGAAACATGTAAACCTATAGTAATTCAGTAATTCATTGACATTAGTAATTAATGTCAATTTATCCATACCTATAAAATGCCAAAGCCCTTACTGACTCACTTATCATTAATTCTCCCACTTCCTGAGTACCTATAAGGCTGAAACTTGGCTCCTATATTGTCATGGCATTAAAAAATAAACTGCTTCTTACCTTTCGAAATCGCCATCGAACTAAAGACTCCTCCAGTGTCATATCTGGGTCTTCCCAAGTACCTACAAGACTAAAATTTTGCATTATAATTCCCCATCATGTCCTTGGAAAACATGCTTAATACGCTGCTACTCACCTTCCAGCATTGGATGGTCCATTTGATATCACCAGACATATAATTTAGAGCATTCAATTTATCCGGAATCCATGTTTTTTGGATTGTGGGAGGAAACTGGAGAGTACGGAGAAAACCCACACAGACATGGAAATGCCACCCGGATCGGGAGTCGAACCGGGAATCCCCAGCGCTGAGAGGTGAATGTGCTAACCACTAAGCCACCCATTATTTTAATAATATTTATTTTATTGTTATGAATATTGGTAATGTTTATTGATTCTTAGAGCTGGTCTCCGTGGATCAACAAAAGCTCCAGTCCAAACTGAGAGCCAAGTATAAAAGAATGAATAAAGGAATTTCACATCATGAAAATTCAGCACTTCTGAATGAGATCTACACAGAGCTGTACATCACAGAGGGATACGGTACGGAAATCAACAACGAACATGAGGTAAGACAGATTGAAGAAGCGTCCAGGAGATCAAGTATACAGGAGAAACCCATCAAATGTAACGACCTCTTTAAAGACACGT
>JAOUQT010082786.1:0-10005 GCA_025769995.1 Xyliphius kryptos
AGACAGAAAGCGTGTCGCCAGCCAAAATTACAGCAATAAGTCAAGGTACAAATGAATTACCAGTGTTCCCAACGCCTCAGTAATGAAAGAAGGTACTGGCGGTCCTGCTGGAAGTCTGTATATGACATCACCTTATTTGCATAATAGTCTGTTTGCGAGTGAAGTTGTAGAATAAAGAAATAATGTTGTTGGTAAAAAAAAATGTGAGTAAACTGCCAATATTTGTCCAAACATCAAATTAACTTTATTTTCCGGGTTTTATAAATCCTCTTCTGTTCACAGAGTATAATGGAACCTTGAGAGCGGTGGTTGTCATAGCGATTAAAAAAGAAACGCCACTTAGAACGTCAGATCAACTGTGTTTAGATGCAAAGTGTCAGATCATTTACGATTCCCCAAACCAGTTCAGGTAAGAGATGTATGTCTTTACATTTTTAACAGAGGTATGATGTTGCTTTATCATGGAGACAGTGTTGCACAAGCTACTGTACAATGTCGTGAGCTGAGCTTTTAGTTACTCGACAATAAATGAAACTTTACTAACAAACTTAAGTTATACAAATATGACAAAAGTACTTTTAACTTATCAGGAGCTACTTCTCGTTGTACTGACCTGATGTCAGATCAGTGCAGAGTGACACACTGATTACATTTACTGAAGTCACTAAAACGGTCCGTTCCTGCAGATTCATTCTGTAAAACATCAAGAACATCAGAGCTTTCCTAACAGAACAGGCTCCTTAGCTGCTGGTCCAGGTCCTCATCCTATCCGACCTACAGGGCAGTCTCTGGATCTGCCCCCTCTTACCTTCAGTCCATCTTAAATAAATACACTCTGACTCGCTCACTGCCCTCTAGTAATGAATGTTGCCTGGTGATTCAACCTCACAGAGGCACTAATTTTCACTTTGTATCATACACCAGGCGCTATAGCATATAGCGATTGGCGTGCGGGTATAATGAAGGGGATAACTGGGGCGCTTGGTGTATAGCGTCTGGCGTGTGGGTAGAGTGGAGGGGATGACGTGGGGCGCATAGTGTATAGCAATGGGCGCATGGGTAGAGTGGGGTGGATGATGCAAGGCGCTTGGTGTAAAGAGATTGGCACACGGGTAGAGTGGAGAGAATGACATGAGGCACTTGGCATATAGCGATTGGCGCGCAGGTAGAGTGGAGGGGATGACATTGGCATCTTGGCGTAGAGCGATTGGCATGTGGGTAGAGTGGAGGGGTGACGCGGGGCAACGAATGTGAAGCTGATGCATTAGGGCATGCTACGAGTTGCACATCAACAGCAAAGAGAACGCTAAGTGACCTCAGTGAAACGTGCTCGCCACCCGGGCACAGAGCGGGCAGTTTTTTTTATAAATAACTCCAAAAGCCTCATTAACAGCAGAAAAGCCAATGGATTTGTCGCTTTTCAAAATATGAAATGCTGTGGGATCTTGTGAGTGAATTACACTGATTTATAAAATTGATCACACTTAATCTGTAAAATAGAAGGCACGTGATTCAGTGCCACGCCTCCACCGCGGGGTTGCCAAAACGGGCGGTGCTAATCTTTACTTCTGAAGGCGGATGAAGCGCACTGAGAGTCAGATTCCCATCAATCTGGCAACCCGCGAGCGCTTCCGCCAAATGTAAATAGTGAAAGAGCGACCGTCCTAAAGCTTTCACATTCGGTTCATTTTAACGGATCCAAACAAAAATCACACGTGTTTCTCATTTAAACGAACGTTTGAGGTTATTTCTTTATTTTTTATTTCTTATTCTGAGAGATTATTCAGCTGCTGTCTCTCGCGCTCATGTGAGTCACATGATCCAGATTTAATATTCTAAACATTTATAAATAAATGCTGCAGAATTTTATAAATGAGTTATGCATTTACCAATTAAGGAAGAAAAGGACTTGGAGTGGCCTCGGCTTCACGTTTAGCCAGAACACCATATGTTTAGGGAAACGGAATGAAATATTTAATTCATCATAAAGAAATAAATATTTAATTAAAGTTTGTACCTGAACAGGTACAGCTGAGTTTCACATTTGTGCAACAAAGCTAAAGGCATGTCTCATTTTGTTTCTGTGCTGATAAAATTATCACACTTAATTATAAAATAGTTATTAAAATAATCTTATCAGAAGAGGTGGACACATACTTTTGGTCATACCCTGCACCAAAGCTGTAAGGTAAAGCGCTTTAAATCGAGTTAATTCAGATACTTTTTTCTGTTTTTATGAAAAGAGCTTCTTATTAAATTTATACAGTTCAGGATTTTTCAGGACAGTTCAGGATTTATCGAACAACCAGGTCTTTAAAATGCTTTCAAGGAGAATTGGAAACAAATTTTTTTGCATGTGGAAACAAAATTGTGACTCTAGGACAATCTCTCTATCAAAAGTAAAAAAAAAAACAATAAATTAGATATTATATATTTTATGTACAATATAGCTGTGTAATTTAAAACATAGCAGCTTTAAGTATAATACGATCAGCTCAAGAACATCAAATGTAAACATTAGCAAGGTAAATGAGGTAAAGTATTGAGTTCTAAAAATAATGAGGTGTCCATTGAGGAGAACGTGTTTTTTTCAGCAGTCGTAACCATGGCGACTTACAGATGTGCCGCTGGGTAATCTGTACTGAACCAAATCAGGGTTTCATTGATGAATTCACTGCGACTCCATGTTTGGGAGACATATTTTGATTATGCCCCACCTAATCCCCTTCACCACCCATGCACCAATGGCTATATGCCAAGCGCCCTGCATCATCTCCTCCATTCGCTAAAGACATGACACACGCCAAGCCCCTTATATAATATTGTTTTGTACATTATACCTCACGCCATTGTAACATCTGCCTTTTTTCCTGTGGGGATCGATAAACTATTCTGATCCTGAAAAGTGCTACGTTTGGTTGATTAATAAACATCTGTAAGTTGTAAGTCCACATCTCTGGGAGTGATCCGCCCAGGTGACATCAATGGATTTGGCAAGTTGTGGCTCAGAATGCTGAGAGGCTACACAAAAACCAGGCTTCTCTCCAAAAGGCCTTCCTGCAAACTACAAGGAGTATATGTTTTATAAAGAACAGGTTTTATGGTTTTGTGGGAATTTGAATAATCGTAAAATCATCATCCAGCATACACTTCTAAAACTCCTTTGTCCTTTTCAACTTCCTTGTAGGGTTTTTGTTTGGACCTGCCCTCTTCTAACCATGTGGGTCTCATATGAACTCATACGGTGAGATCCTGATGGCTGAATGCGATCAGTGTTGGAAAAGACAAAGGGACCGTCCTTTTCGGCTTCGGCTGTGAGATGAACACGACGACCGAACCTCCTGCTCCACACGGAGGAGACGTGGCCCTGACGTATGTTCTGCTGCCTTTCTTCATCATCACGTTTGTTGGCATCGTCGTGGCAGTGGTAGGTAGTTAAAAAAGCCTCCATCTCTCTCTCTCTCTCTCTCTCTCTGTGTGTGTTGGAGAGTTCCAGGGTAAAGAATGCAGCATCACATGATCACGTAACAGGAATAAGAGTTAATTGAAGGAAGAAAAGGAGCTCTTATTCACGCCTTAATGTGACTCTGTAACTCGAGATTAACGAGAAGAATTAAGATCATTTATATTCATGTTTTAAATATTTTGAAACTCCTGTTCGTATAAAACGAGAACTTACACTGTGTGTGCGTTTGTTTACAGGTGATGTACGTTAGGAGGAGACAGAGGTAAAGCATCTCATTCATATAGAACTTTGGAGAACGTAAAATGGGGGGGGGGGGTCTGCTCTAAACACTACACCACTGTCAGTGGACATGTCCAGTCCAATCGTCTGCTGAACTTAAGAAGACAAAAAAATGTTTGCCGTTGATTTTTTAAACTGTACAGTTTTAAACTGTGGTCACACTGGACGTGTCAGTTAGTAAAGTAGGCGGGGCCAAACGTTTAGTGGCAAACAGCCATTAAAGCCTCATTAGTAGTCTCATTATCCTCCACCTAATCCTATACTATATCCTATGGACACCATACAGCGTGGCCCACGAAAACGCCTCATATATCCAGGCATTACATTTACATTTGGTCATTTAGCGGACGCTTTTCTCCCAACCTGATGGTTGGGGTCAGAACACAGGGTCGGCCATGATCCAGCGCCCCCTGGTGCAATGAGAGTTAGAGTTAGGGTTAGGGTTGCTGAATGACCCACATGGTAACTTCTTAGTGAACCTGGCACATTTATTTCATTTTTATTTCACCGTTTTTGTCTCCCTTACTTTTTCCACAAGGATTTTTGCAGGACACCTCCGGGTCATTGATGAGACCACGTTCCCGAGATGTTCTCGTATTTCCGTTCGAAAATTTCCATTCACTTTGCATTACGGTGATATTTGCACGTCCATAACTCGGCCAATTTCCGAGCTACAAAAACCAAACTCGCTGGAGTCAAGAGACGGCTGAAGCCTGACCAGTCTTCTAAAATCGCAGAGGGATCGCACTTTTCATTGACTCGTGATCACTCTTAAAAACTGGCTCAGTTCATTCCAGTTCTGTTCCAAATCTAAACTGTCCTGACTCTTGATGTGACCCCGACTTATAAACCCGATTACCCAGCCATGTCCACTGTCTTTACTGTATTGCTGTGATATACCTATACACTGTGTCTCTTACGGCCACATCGATACGTTTGTCCTGCTTTTCTTCCTTAACTACACCAATCGGCCATGCTGATGGAGAGAGAAAGGATATTTAGATTCTCCTGTATGTCCTAAATATACAGTGGAAGGAAGAGGCATCTGTATTTGTCTACATATCAATACGGCAAAATCAAATACGTCGTCGTAGTAACCAAACGTTAAATAATGTCAAGAAAAGGAAAAATTTCAGGTAACGGCTTTTCCAGTCACTTTTTCAATAAACAGTAACCCCACAGGCATCAGGTCACATGACTCCGAATCTCAGCACCTCATTTAAGTCACATGGCGATAAATTGATACGGATCCATTAAAAAAGTCAGAATTTAAAGTCCTCAGGGCAGATGCTGGCATTTCAGCCTAGCAACGTAAACGTGGCTCCCCCTCTCCCCCTACATACCGATTACAGAAGATGTGCTTTGATCACATGCTGATTGATGACATCACTTCTCAGATTAGATTACAAAGGTGCAGGTTGGAGGGCAAATTCTCTCTAAAACAGTCATTGATCACGGTAACCATGGTACGTTGAATGTAACGGCTCCTCCGCTGTTGGCAGGATCGACAGACTACGGCATCAGCTGCTGCCGGTTTATTCGTACGACCCGTCGGAGGAGCTGGGTGAGGCGGAGCAGGAGATGTTGTTGACAGAGGACCACAATAAGGTTACTATAGATCTATTTGTTAGATCTAAGTTGTACATATAACATATATCCACTGATCAAACTGCTCTCCATCATGAACGATGATGGTCACCCACTGCACACCATCATTATGGACCAAAGAAGTAGTTTCAGTGACAGGCTTCTGCTCTACAGACTCCGAAGTTCTTTTATTCTGAGAACCATCAGGCTTTTTAATTCTCTCAATGAGCCTGAAGGTCAAATCAATAGGATTTTGAACTGCATTTCTGCACAATGATCACTTTACTGACGTACACACACATATACACTACTGTACACTGTTGAGCACTTTACAAACAACTATATAAATATTTTTGTATTAAAGCACTATTTTTGCACATGTTTTATTAATTATTCATTGCTGCACATTTATTCATATATTTATACAGTAATATTATTACTGAACTACTTCCGTGTTTTAAAATGTACATGCTAATGGCTGCTCAAGTTCCTCCGGGATCAATAAAGTATACCATCAATCTATAATGTGTATTACATAACGGGTATTTACGCTCCTGAAATCTGATTGGCTGAGCCGTTTGTCCAGCCGTGACATCATTGACAGTAACGCACCTCTGAGTGCTGTGTGATATACAGTGCATTGTTTTATTTTTATAAACTGTAATTTGGCCACTGGATGGCAGATTTTAATCGTTAGAGAAACCGGAAGCCTGTTACATGGCGATCCGTGTTTGTTTTGAAAACTAGAGCAGATTATTAACAATTTTTATTTCACATAAACACATTTATGAATCGCACCTTGTTTTTTCATTATGGTGTGTTTGTAAGCGTTTAATAAAAGTAATAAGGTACAAGAGGGCGTGGCTTTATCGTGAATCACAGGAAATTTCTTTAAAATATAAAAGTCAAAAAACATGGTAATGTTTCTAAAAATAACTGTAAATGGTTTAACTTTTGCCTTTTCTCTTCTGTTTGGAATCGCAGGGCTGGACGAGGACGTACCAACAGTGGTGGCCTTTGCTCCCCAAGGACCCCAACGTTTAATCGCCAAACTATGGAACTACATTCAATACGGCTAACGGAGCAGTTCAGCATCAGCTCTGTGCTTGACTGTATACTTTCCACTTCAGTTTCCTGAAGAAATGTTTGTCTGTTAACACAATAAAACACACGAGGATTTAGTCATGTGACTCTGAGAACAGACTTAAGCGAGGTGGACGTCCTGTAAAGCTTCGAGTTCAGTTGGGCTGTGGATTTATCCAAATCATGCACTACTGAGCCGTACTGAACCGAGCTCATTAACGTTTCCATTTCAGAGCTCTTTTATTCACATAACGCTCATTTTGGATTTTGAAATCAAAGCTAAGCTGCACCTCCACGAGTGCGGTGTCTGATTAGAAACCTATAATAAATGAGGGCAGGTGGATGTATGGTAGCACTAATAAAGAGGGATGAAGGTGTGCGGATTATTTGCAGGTTGATTTGAATTTATTAAAACTCAAAAATAGCACGTCCGCCTCTCAAATTTTTCAGTTTGCATGTTCTCCCAAGGTCTGCATGGGTTTTCTTTAGGTTCTCCATTGTCCTCCACAGTCCAAAAACATGGCTTAAAGGTGAAATGGCTGCAACAAAAGTGTCAGGTGTTTTTTTTTGTTTTTTTTTTTAATGGTAATGCCAAAACCATGGTAATTTACCAAAACTACAAATAAAAATGTAAAAGCATTTTGGGATCATTGCTAAAATGGTTCACAGTGCTCAAAAAAAAGCTTGTGTGTTTATTGGTTTAATATTTTGTCTCTAATAATTTGTATAAAGAGCTAAATGACTAAATGTAATGTAACTCGGTTAACCAAGTTGTGTCATAGACTCCACCCCTAATCCTGGAACATCAAAGTGTTTCCCATAAGTCCATGCTCTGCAGCGCTAAGCTACATGGCCTGCACGTGAAGCAGTCTGCTTAATTGAAATCCGTTTACAGAAAATGTGGGACACGTTCTTAAAATGCAGTAAAACTAAAAACCGTATTAGTAAATTCACATGAAACTTTTTTTAAGATCATTTACCGCTGAGGTCACATGATTTGTGGTGACAGGTTACAAATTTGTGAGTGGAACTTTTGTCCATTCTTACTGTTGCAAACTTAACGTCTGTGGGTTAAACCGTCCTCTTTACAAACATACATTACACACAGTGTGGCAGGTCAGGGAGGACGTGTCCCCCACTGAGCCTTGGTCCTTAAGATTGTGTCCTATATAAACAAAATGTTGTTTCGGCTTAATCTAGAGCAAAAGTAACTAAAAGGCAGGACAGGCTGCCAATCTTTTGCTTGGCGCACACACTCACACTATGGGGGCAATTAAGAACATTCAATTTATATCTGATGACATGGTGGTTAAGCCAGAATTCTGTACGTAACGGTATAAAACAAAAAGGTGAGACCACTGGGCCGGTCAAGTACTTTTGCACCAAAATCACCCAACCAGGCATCATGGGGTCTGCTTTGTGGAGCTCAGTTTTTTTGCAACCAAAAAAATGCTTTTCCACAAAATAAAGAGTGGGGTGTTTAATGGCCACGTGGTTTATGGGAGATTTGCTAATAGCTAACAAGCTAGGCTTAGCAACATCTGTTCATTTTGAGCATTTCTACAGTTTTTTTTAACACAATGTTGTATTGATTGCACACAGTATGTTGCTTGTTGATGGTGATAAACTTGTAATATTCCATTCGATTTTGAACACAAACTAAAGATCCACATTATTGTTTGATGTCCTACCTGGTGAGGTGTTGAGAATAACGCTGACGTCATTGTTTCCGCTGTTTCAGCTGATTTAAGTTTTCGAGTTTCCTACTTTAAAAAACAACGTTTAGGTGGCGCCTTCTAGTGGTACTTTCTTCATGAGAAAAGGACACAAATGTTGTGGGTCAAATCAATAAATCCTAATGACACAGCTGTATAGAATTAAAGACTTATTATTATACATATTAAAATTTACTTAATCTAATTCCATTCAAAAAGCAATAATTTTAACTTATCGATCATAGATCCCAGTTCCACAATTTAAACCATTTCAAGTATTTATTTGTGTATTTGCACACAATTTTATGTTTTTTTGTGGCATAAAAGCCACATAAACAAAAAGAAAAATAATGAGAATCCTGTGGAGAAATCCACCCCAAATTTGTTGCAGCAGGTCATGAAGATTTTAAACTGAGTGTGGTGATCAGAAACAGAATCCAAACTGCTGGAGGTTCAGTGTGAAATCTCCACAGTCATGATTTGGAGGGCAGTGCTCGGTGCGGGTGTTACTAAACTCTGCTTTCTTAAATCCAAGCTCAGAGCAACGGTCTAGCAAAATGTTCAAGAGGACTTCATGATTCCTTCTGCTGAGGATCTGTATTGAGATGTACAGTTCATCTTCCAGCAGGACCTGAGCCCTGCCCATGCCGGCAGAAGCACCAAAACCTAGTTTGATGCTCGTGCCCTCACAGTGCCCGACCGGCCAGCCAACTCAACCCAACTGAGAATCTATGGGGTATTGTCAAGAGGAAGATGAGGGCCACCAGAGCCAACAACAAAGCCATAAAAACTCTGAACTAACACATGCAGTGATATCCCAGCCTCCAGGCCTCATTACACTCTGCAATATTTCACTCCAAGTACTATAAATATCTCTACCATTCACACTGCAATATTCAATACGATGATAATTCTGTACACTTTGATGTAGAACCCAATTACTCCTGTGAATACCCATCTCCTGTACATAACACCTTCTTTTTTTTACTTAATTTGTGTGAATGTGCAGGTATAATTGTTTCAGAACAAATTATATTCAGTTTTTAGGTCTTTTTCTTTGCTTTTTTTTTGGAAAATACATGCTTGTATTAAAAAAAAAGCAGCTGTAATCTCCTCTTACATAAAGTCATTCTATTTGATTCTGTGTAGGTGATCTGTGTTGTCTGACAAAGACAACAAAAGAAATTAAAAGCCCCTCCCACCGCAAACACCCAAACAAGGATCTGTTAAAGAACAGTCTGTGATCATTAAACTACAAAGTCCATCAGTCTGCACAGTGCAAGTAGAGGGTTAACAAAGTAACCAGTGAGTTGTTGAACACTATGTGCGTGTTGTGTAGTTACCTTGTTCCAATGTATACTATACATCACTTTATATGGTTGGAATGACAAATAAAAGCACTTGAACTTTAACTATTCATTATCTTCTGCTTAATCCATCTGAGGGGGAACATTTAGGTGCCAATTCATCAATGCACACAGACTATAGGGGGCAAAATAGAGCATTTAATTTACCCTGAATCCACAATTTTGGACACGGACACGGGGAGAACATAGAAACTCCAGCTGTATTGGGATTTTAACCAGCAATCCCAAGTGCTGAAAGGAGAACGTACCAACCACAACGCCCCATTTATTAAAGAAATGACGTGATACAGTGAACACATAGGAATCATTACCTTTATTATCAGTCCAAATACAAAGAGTTGCAGGCCACAATAAAAAAAAAAAACATTTGTACATTGTGAAGACTGATACCAAACCATCACTGTGTGCAGACAGCCGACACACAGACATCAGTACGGTGAGAGGCAGAGAATTGAAAAACACTGAAAAAGAGCATTAGTACCAAAATACAAGAAAACCCAGAGCCAAA
>JAOUQT010082796.1:0-10005 GCA_025769995.1 Xyliphius kryptos
CTGCCCCCTCTTACCTTCAGTCCATCTTTACTAAATACACTCCGACTCGTTCACTGCCCTCTAGTGATGAATGTCACTGGTGATGCCAACTCACCGAGACGCCAATTCTCTCTCCATTTCATTCAGCTCTGCTAAATGGTGGAGCGACCTTCCCAACAACATCCGTGAGACTGACTCACTCAACATTTTTAAGAAACTTCTCAAAACACACCTCTTCCACAGACGCTTGCTATAAAAAAATAAGCCGATAAAAATAATAAAATAAAATAACCAGATGGATTAATGCGCAGGGTTGATGGTGCTGCAGTTTAGCAGATTTTTCCTAAAACGATTGACTTGTGGTGTTCTCTCATTTTAAGTCGCTTTGGATAAAAGCGTCTGCTAAATGATTGAATGTAATATTTATTTGCCTTGTTCGTGAATAAAGATGTGAAGAGGGATGCACACACTTCTGTGTGAGAATAGAATTAAACACAGCTGTTGAGGCGGCTTTGTGGATAAATCACCACATTGCGTCTGGCTCATGCTGCTCATTCTAAAATGATAAGTTCAAGCGTCCAGTCTTTATAGTTCACTTGTTTTTTATTTTTATTGTCCATAGAATTCTCGTTACGCAGGCTGCACTCTAAACACTAACCCTCATTCGTTTATTTCAGATGTTTTCTGAGTTTTTCTCTGCTTTTCTCAGGTTGAAAGGAACCTGACATTACAGGAGCAGGTCCAGCAAGTTTTGCGGCAAAACGAGGACCTCAGGGCTCGGATGGACAACTATCAGTCACTCATAAAGTATGACCTTTATGTCAAAAGATTTCACAACATGCCATTAGCTAATCCTCCATGCACAAAGCTCCAGTCTGGAAGTTCTGACCTCATACTAATTATCTTGTAGGTATATGACCTAGAACTAAAAGTGTCCTATAACTGAAATATATGGTTTGGAAACTTGCCAGTTAGATCTTCATCATGATTACAGTCTTATGCAACCCCCCCCCCCCCCCTGCATACATGACATGTTGTTGCCGGCTCAAGATTCATTAATGCTTTCACAAAAAAAGCCTGTTTACTGTGCCTTTTATCTGCAAAGCTTTATTCCTGAATTTAACATTTAATAACTGTAACATGATTAATGTACTATTTACTGTATATCTCATATTTAATTTTTCTATGTTAAATTGTTTTAGGCTGAAGAAAGAAAATGAGAAACGAAAACATTTCGATGTAGAAAAGAATCCAAACTTAAAACACCTTTTACAAAAACTTTTAGGAATCAGTTCACAGAGTTTAATTAAAATGGCTTGAAAGAATATGTCACTTTATGAAAGATTTTAAACTAAATTAACAGTATGGATGAGGAAATCATTTTTTTTTAAAAATTGGTACAGTCAACCTTTTGCTAAATTGGTATTGAATGTAATTAATAAACCATTTCTGTCATATTACATTCATTCATTATTTTCCGTTTATTCCTTTATGAGGGTCGTGGTGGGTTCCCCATGCCCATCCAGGGGAGAACGTCTCAGGCGCTGGGCAGATACACCCAGGACAGGGCGCCAATCCGTCGCTGGGTACACACTCACTCACACAGCAACACACACATACACACACACTATACAGGGCATTTTAGAGCATTCAATTTACTTTGAAGCCATGTTTTTGGAATGTGAGAGGAAACCGGAGAGCCCGGAGGAAACCCACACAGACATTGGGAGGACATGGAAACTCAAGCCAGAATGTACTAACCACTAAGCCACCGTGCCACCCATTTCTCATATTGTTTACAATAATCGTAATGTAACTGTGTGCAGATTTCTCTCGTGATTTATTGTGCCTGTATCAATGCTTGGATTTGAGCTGTCTCTTATTTTAATTCATTTCATTCGTTCTCTTCAGCCAACTGTCTAAAGATCAGAATGAGCTCCAGGAGACGCTGGAGAAACAGTCGCTGCTGAGCCAGAAACTCAGTCAGGAGAAGGAAGAGCTTCTCTTTAAACTTCTCCACAGAAGAGATTCCTGCTCTGCGTTTCACATGACGGCCGGCGTTCCTGCCGAGGTTTCCTCCAGTTGACCCGCCATCCGATTCACAAACTGAACTTCTGATCTGACAACTCCTCAGACTCCACACATCAGCAGCCTGTCAGTCAGTCTATGCTGCTGCTTTGTTTCCAGAGACCTCTGTTACTGATTTCAGGTGCATTCAGTGAACCGATGTGGAGCTGTTGAATTTTTTTTTTCCCATTTAATGTTCAGAACAACAAAATAACAGTTAGTCTTGTATGTTTTGGGTTCTTTGTCATTGAACCTGGCACTTCCTGATGCAGTTGGAACTTGTCTTTACTCTCACCACACAAATGCCTCACTGCAGTAAAAAGTTCAGTAATTAATGAAACCACTGTTTCAAGTTCTGTCACCACCTTCAAGCCACATTGTGGTTGTGTGAGGATGTACAGACGACCCAGCAACGCAAACGTTTTGCTTGATTTCCAAAGAAATGCATTATTGCCTTTAGCTAAAGCACTTGTAAGTGTAGTTTAAAGTGATAATTCTTTTTTTTTTTTTTGATGCACTGGCACTTTCACAGCAGTATTGTATGTGTTTAATGATAATTGTGGGTTTCTGATAATTTTGGTACATGGAAGAGGAATATGCTTGCATGCTTAAGTGTATAAGTGTTGTCTATACATATCGACCGGGTATTGTGTACATATGCTGATGTCGGGTTTGAGTTACAGAGCTCCAGTGAGAGGACCACGTGCAGACTGCTGCTCTGAAATGATACTTATTGTTTTTTTTGTTATGAGTGAATGAATTTTCTTTTTGGTTTTTGTTTTTTTTTTCTTTACTGACCCATTTTGATGTTCTGTTGTATAACTACTTACCTTGTGCCTTTTTTTTTTACAGGAGATCTGACCAAGAACTTAAGCATCAATAAAAGATGCGTCTTTGATATTTGTGTGTGTGTTTTTTATGATGTGTATTGTGCAAAAACAAAATTGTTAGGTCAATTGGACCGCTGTAAGCTTGACTGTGATTTAATAAAGCAATAAGAAACGGTGGGTTGTACGTTATTGTAAATAAATCACGGAAAAGCGGTGTTATCAGGCATGACTTGCACATCTTTCCCATGATTTAGTTACAATAATGCACAACCTTGAGTGACTTATTGCTGTTATAAAACAGTTACCCCAACACCCTAACATGGTTTAATTCATTAATGTGGGTGATCTATTTTGCTTACACACAGAGGAATTTGTCCTCCACATTAAACTCATCCGTGCAGTGAAACACACAAATACACACGGTGAAGTGAGCACACGTGCCCGTAGCAGTGGGCAGCCTTGTATACGGCGCCCGGGGAGCAATTTGGGTAAGGGCTTAAGTGCACTTCAGCCATGGTACTTGGTGGGACTGGGAATCGAACCAGTGACCTTCAGGTTGCAAGGCTGGTTCCTTAACCACAAGCCTACAACTGCTGCCCCTTTTTAAAAAATTTTTAAAGTAATGGAGGTGTGTCTTTATAGAGTTGCTCACTCAGTTGCGTATATTCAATTACACTGTCACAGTTACACTTTGTATATTATATAAAAGTTTCAGAAGGAACTATTGGCCCCCAGGCATCGTGAATTTATCGAATTTGGCTTTCTTGGCCGAAAGTTTGGACAGCCCTGACCAATAACATTCATAAGGAATGTAGTTATTTTAGTTCTCTAATACTCTCTAATATATATTAATGAATGAAGGTGTAATCGTTCTGTTTAGGGTGGCACGGTGGCTTAGGGGTTAGCACCTTCACTTCTCAACACTCGGGATTCCCGGTTTAAATCCTGATCTGGGTGGAGTTTCCATGTCCTCCCCGTGTCCAGGTGGGTTTCCTCCAGCTTCTCCTTCCTTCCATGTAAATTGAATGCTCTGAATTGCCCCGTATAGTGTGTGTGCTTATGTGTGAGTGAGTGTGTGCCCAGCGATGGATTGGCGCCTCATACTTGGTGTATCTGCCCAGCGCCCGAGATGTTCTCCCCTGGATGGACATGGGGAACTCTACCGTGATCCAAGTAGAGGAATAAGCGTAAGATAATGGATGGATGGTTCTGTTTAAAACAGCAAAAGTTGTTATTATTCACATTTAAAAACTAATTCATCATTAAAACAATTATATGTTGAATTCAGCACCTTACAAATTGCAAATAAACCACTGCTTAACCATGGAAACGCCAGTCAACTTCACTGTGAAAATGTTTTTAATGTGCCTCATTGTTTAAATAATGGGAATGATCGAAATCAGTGTACACCGTCACTAGTAAAGTTGAAAGGTCAAAGGTTAAAAGGTCGTCTGTCCTTAAAAATCCGTCGCATATATCGGCCACTAGATGTCGCTGTACATTACGTTTCTTTATTAGCCAGCGGCGTGATTAAAATAAATGCAATATTACAAGCCATCTAAACAGCGACTTCTGTCAGAATTGTTGTTTTTAACAGAAAGTTACGTGTTTTATGTTATGCGTAGAAATTGGATTAAAACGTAAACAATGCTGCTTCTTCGTTTACATCAACAATTAGAACACTGCGTTTATATCGTTAAGCATCAGCTCCCTCTTGTGGACAACCACGTTAAATGCTAATGAGAGTGATTTGTTAATGAGTTTCAGGTTTTACTTTTTGAAGAAAAAAAAACGAACAGCTACGTAATGCAGACAGACAGCACTGCAATAAGGCATTTAGAGGATTTTTTTTTACTGAAAAAAGGTAAATACACCTCATTTTATGTTTTGATAGGGTAAAATAAATATGATACGGGATACATTTGATTGTTTTGTATGCATGGTTTCGCTCGGAATAAAGTTTGGTGACTATAATTATATTTAAATAAGCCTTAAACTGGAAGTCTGTCTGATTTGCTTCCTACCAAACTCATGCTAACGAATCTGGTTAAAAACAGTCAACATCAAATATCTGGATGCCATTTTTTCGAGTAACAAAAAGAAGCTGCTTTATTTTCCCCATTGATGAGTTTAAAACATGAGTTTTTTTAAAACTAAGGTTTAAAAATGTTCCTTCCACACAATCCAAATAAGGGTAAAATAGGAGTCCATTTCTTTTATGAAGTTACAGTCTACAATTGTAACCTTTAGGATTGTTATTGTTCCTTTATGTAACCATGTGGACATTTCGAGAGCTAAAAATATACACATGGTTTACCAAGCAAAAGTACTATGGTAGGGGCAGCACGGTGGCTTAGTGATTAGCACGTTCGCCTCTCAGCGCTGGGGATTCCCGGCTCGACTTCTAATCTGGGTGGAGTTTCCATGTTCTCCCTGTGTCTGCATGGGTTTCCTCCGGGTTGTCCGGTTTCCTTTCACAGTCCTAAAAACATGGCTTCCAGGTAAATTGACTGCTCTATAGTGTGTGTGGATGTGTGAGTGGGTGCCCAGAAATAATTAGCACCCTGTCCTGGGTGTTTCTGCCTAGCCTGAGATGTTCTCCCCTGGATGGGCATGGGGAACCCCATCGTGACCCTGTTAGAGGAATACGCGGAAGATGATGGATGGAAGTACTGTGGTATTTATTCATTCATTATCTTCCGCTTATTCCTCTACTAGGGTCTCGGTGAGAACGTCTCGGATGCTGTGCGGATACACACAGGACAGGGCGCCAATCCATCGCTGGACACACACACACACACACACACACACACACACACTATACGGGGCAATTTAGAGCATTAAATTTTACCTGGAATCCAGAATTTTGTGGGAGGAAACCGGAGGAAACCCACACAGACACTGGGAGGACATGAAAACTCCACCCAGACTGGGATTTGAACTGGGAGTCCCCAGCGCTAAGAGGTGAATGTGCTGACCACTAAGCCACCGTGCCGCCCATGATGGGTACTGTACCGACTGTGGACAGTAATTGTACCACAATATCCTTTTTTTGTAAAAACCTGTTTCAATCTTTATCAATACAGTACAGAGGCTACTTTTCTACCAAACTACATTTGTAGTTTCTTATTTTATTATAAAACGGCAGCATGCTGACCAGAAGACTAAGATTGTAGTCTATAACGGCAATTACATTACCAAAACCCGACAGTTTTAATAGGAAACCTACTGTAATGAATGTCGGTGGACGCGAGGGGGCAGAAATGTACATTAAACTGACTGACTTTTAAAATTGTAGTTCTTATACTAAATAAAATGTAAAAAAAAATGAAACATATTGCACTCTAGATTAAAAATCACAATGCACGTCCATAAGACTAATAAAAAAATAAATAAAATAAACATAGATTAGAGGTGGCGTGCACGGTGGCTTGTTTCCATGTTCTCCCCTTGTCCTCGTGGGTTTCCTCCGGGTTCTCCGGTTTCCTCCCACAGTCCAAAAATATGTATTTAAGGTAATACGCCCAGTATAGTGCGTTTGTGTGAGTGAGTGTGTGCCCAGCGATGAATTGGCGCCCTGTCCTGGGTTTATCTGCCCAGCGCCTGAGACGTTCTCCCCTGGATGGGCATTGGGGGAACCCCACCGCAGGAATAGGTGGAGATAATGGATGAGAGGATAAGAGGTTGTTCTTATTGAACACGAACTGTCACCTTTATATAAGGCTTATGGAATAATGTGATTGACAGTTGTCAGTCATTAATCCTTAGATATGTTTGCTTTTACCTAATATTGTGTAAAACCTTTTAACCTGAGGTACAATTATATTAGTGTGTGTGTGTGTGTGTGTGTGTGTGTGTGTGTGTGTGTGTGTGTACATGGGTGTGTTTCACAATAATTAAACTAATAAAATATATAAGGTGTGTGTGTGTGTGTGTGTGTGTGTGTGTGTGTGTATATATATATTTTAATGAGCTCAGTGTAAAGGAATTAATCTGAGCCCGGAGGTAAGCAATCTTGTGCAACATCGGTTTCTAGCCTCACTGACTGTAAAAGCTATAAAAGCACAAATTTCCTTTAAAGTTTTGTTGTTACACATAATACCTCCTTCTACCAGTTGTTTTAACTGGGACTTTTTGTAGGCAGATTATATTTTGTTTGTTTGAACGACATTTTCTTCCTGTCCTTCGATGCCGAGTGAGTCGGCCGTGCACAAAGCACCGAGCTGCATCTGTTTCTGAAAAGAAACAATGAACACTGGAAGATAAAAGTCTTTATTTTGACTACATGGCCTCACACCCTCGAGGTGCCATGATCCGGTGTTGTTGGTTAACAAGTGACCCTTTTAGCATTGAGTCAAGTTACACCAGTCTGCACTTTCACTCTGGACCACATAGAGCCGGTGGTTTTAGGGGTGCATGCTCAATAAGTGGAAGAAATTAGTGATTGACACCCAGATTGGTAATGTTTGCCCTATCGTTGCCCCCTCTCTGCTTCAGAATCTCGGCTCACTTTGGACAGGGTGACTCTCTTTTTCTCAATCTGTGCCCCTGTGGAAAGGGCGAGCGGATGTAAGAGGATCACTTGCGCTATGGTTGTTTGACATGTTAGGACAATACCTGCCCAGGCAGAGGGATAAGTGCAGGTCAGTCCCCTGTTGTGATGTCACACAATTCCCAGAGCATTTAGCAGCCACCTGGGAGGATCACCGTGCCCCAAAAGGAAGCACTTGAAAGGATGTGAAGGCAGTCAACATGGCATCTTGTTACAGCCACTTTTTGCCAAAAAGAGGTGATGAGCCATCTGCACCTAACAATCAGCTCTACCAGCCTTTTAACAAGGTGCAAAGAATTAAGCAGCGTTGCCTCCTCAGTATCATTTTAACCTTTTATTTTCATTGTTTGGTTTGTTTTTTAATATCAGTCATTTTTGAGTATAATTCTTGCACTGTGATGTGCATGGATATATCTGCTATATTGATCTATTTTACAATTTTCTCATGTTTGTTCTGCATGAGATAAATCAGAAAAGTTTAGAACATTAAGCACAGCAGTGTGTTAATTATTAATCACTGATTTGATCATTTTCTGAGCTGCTCCTCTTAATTGGGGAGGTGCTGGGATGTATTTCAGTTCTTTAAGCGTGGGAGAAAAACTAACCCTCCCAGACGATAACTTGTACAAAAACTGGGAGTACATGCAAAGTTAGGACCTTCTTGTCACATGACTTGAGGATCAAATCTAGGACCTTCTTGCAGTGATTCAGTACAAACTAACCAATGTGGATCCATTAGTTATTATAGCTGGGCGGCACGGTTGTTTAGTGCTTAGCACGTTCGCCTCTCAGCACTTGGGATTCCCAGTTCAAATCCCAATCTGGGTTTTCATGTTCTCCCCGTGTCTGCGTGGGTTTCCTCCGGGTTCATTGGTTTCCTCCCACATACGAAACATGGATTTGAGGTAAATTGAGTGCTCTAAATTGCCCTGTATAGTGTTTGTGGATGTGTGAGTGAGTGTGTACCCTGCGATGGATTGGCGTCCTGTCCTGGGTGTAACTGCCCAGCGCCCGACACGTTCTTCCCTGGATGGGCATGGGGAACCCCACCACGACCCTCATAAAGAAATAAGCGGAAGATACTGAGTTATTATAGCTAATAATAGAAAAATAGTTTTATCTGCACTTATATTGTATCCAGATGGCTTTACAAAGCCCAAATAGTTAATTATATAAAAAAAATCCATAAATTTAATGTGGAATAAATAATCAGTTTGAGATTTAGGTCTTAGCTAATAGGTGTAAAAACCACTTATGATCCCATGATTTCCTAATTTGTTGAAAAAGACCATTTTGGAAAGAAAGGATTCTTCAGGGACAGGTTCCACCTCTGTGGCGGGAAGAAGCGGTGGTTTATTGTACACATCAGATTTTTTTTTGGTCCCTCTGCGCATCATTATCACCAACTTACCTGCGTTCAGTGGTGCTCTGCAACAGAAGTCATATTTAATTGCCTTTTATTTTCATCCCTTTCATTATAAAATACAAAATGCTATAAAAGACCTTGTTTATTCTAAAGTCCATTTCACTGTTAAGATTTTCAGTCATGTTGTTTTTCTGTGAAAAAAAAAAAGAACCGATTTCCACATATGAGGCTCTCCATGCCACCGAGGCTTAGAACAAGAAAGGTGAAAATTGCACCCCTGGGACAACAGCTTTGATTAAAAGGTGTGGTTTCCCCCTCGCATTTCTCTAATATGAATTATCTTAAGCTTTTAAAGCTTAGTTTTATATCAATCATTATTTTGCATTATTTTATTCTTCCATTTAAATTTGCAAGATGTTTAAGCCCCACCTTAATAAAATTGGCCTTTACAGATAGAGCAGAGTGACTGATGATTTTTAGAGAATACAAACCATCTACAGACCTTGTTCTGTTTGTCAGTGATTTCGATTATCGGTTCATTTGGACCCAGCATGTTGTCCGCTATCGTAGGTCCTTGCTGTATTTTCTTCATCTGTTTAAAAAAATGTATTGATGATTAGCATATGATCAGGATCAATAATACTGCAGTACAGCTTGTTACTTGTGTTGCTTTAAATTAAACCATCTGCTAAATGTAGTTTAAATAAAAAAAAATGCAGGGTTTATAATCAGCCACTCTGTGGTTAATGGTTATTGCCATTGGTCATTAATTAATAACTAAAATTTCTAAATAAAGAATAGAATATTGAATCAATTGAGGTGTTAAAATAATCCTGCAGAAATATTAACTCAGTTTCTTTTAATTGCACCAAATGAGACAAAGGTACTGACATGCCCTGAACAGCCTGTTCTACTCCATCCCAGAGCTCTGATGTGATTTCCTGTAATTTCACTATTTTTACCCAATTGTTAGTGTGCTTGACTGAGCAGGAGCGAGGACAATGCCTTGTGCAGGTTTGGCACCCTGTCTCTTAATTTTCGAATTATCACCTGGTGTTTCCAGTTTTGGTTTCAAACCTAGTTACAATAAAGCTGAAATAAAGACTCCTAGCATTTTATATTAACTATAATCAGAAGCCACAAGAGGTCTCTGTGTCACAGTTGAACATATGTTATTGGTTCACAAACAAAAACACACTTTATTCTGCAGT
>JAOUQT010082807.1:0-10005 GCA_025769995.1 Xyliphius kryptos
TGGACAGGTTGGTTTCACAGAAGTGTGGTTTACTTGGAGTTACATTGTGTTGTTTAAGTGTTCCCGCTATTTTTTTGTGCAGTGTATTCTATAGCATCGGCTCTATGTACAGTGTGTGTATCTATAAATGCTCTATAAATCTGCGCAGATGGGTCTGATGTTAGTCACTCTTATGAATCACAGTGTAACTTCTCTTTTTGTTGTGACTTGCTCTATTTCTTATAAAGAAATGTGTTTTTTTTTTTGGTCCCTTTATTTTAGAGGAACATGACAGCTCTCCACTTCGCTGCACAGAGAGGTTCGGACAGAGCGGTGCGGCTGCTGGCTGCCGCTGGAGTCAGTCTGGACTCTGTGAACACTGTGAGTACTGAAGTCTTACAGCAGATAAGAGTGTTTCTAATCAAAGTGGAATAAAGGAAAAGTTTAAATAATGTGTTCTGCTGGGATCAGAGTCACAGCACAGCACTGCACCTGGCCGTCTTCCACAACTACAGCGAAATTGTTCAAATCCTAATCGATGCTAAATGCGACCTGGATGTTTATGATGAGGTGATCACATTTTTTCACTGCAGATCAGAAATCATCCTTCATTTAGTTGTGTTTTAGGTTTACAGACATTCTGCTTTCTCTGCACAGCGCCTACAGACGCCGCTGCACATAGCAGTGGAGCACGGGCATCAAAACATCACTGACCTCCTCTTAATTGCCCGCGTGAACCTCACACTGCAGGATAAGGTACTGCTCTGTCTGTTGTAATCTTTAAGATCTGGTTTTGTCTTGTGTATATTTTTAAACCAAGCTTCACAGCAGGGAAAGTCCGCACTGGAGGTCGCGGCGAGAGGTAACCATGTGAACGTGGCTGACATGATCATAAAGGCTGATCGCTTTTACAAATGGGAACAGGTACGTCTGTCACTTATAACTCTCAGAAATCAGAAATGGCAGTTTGCTCCATCGTTCCGTTTCACAGGAAAAAATGACCAACGGCTCCGAGTCCTACACAGTGAGGAACCTCACATTTAAGAAGGACCATCGTCTGGACACGCAGCACATCTGCTTTATTTTATGGAAACTGGCCACAAAGTACCTGAAACCAACGGAGTGGAAAACACTGGCGCAACACTGGGGATTCACAGAGGCACACATTCGAGCGATAGAGCAGCAGTGGACGGGTTAGTGGGCTAATTGGGTAAAACTGGTTGCATACTGAGGCTTTAGGGTCCAAAACTGTGGACCGTATTTGTGATCCGAATGTAATGTTAGTTCCTGTGTCTGGTATTTTAAAGGTTCTAAGAGCTTTAAGGATCATGGCCACCGGATGCTGCTGATCTGGCTGCATGGCGTTTTGATTGTTGAGGAGAACCCTATTAAAGCTCTGTATGAGGGCCTGATGGGAATTTCCAGGGCAGATTTGGCAGGTGTGTATAGATGAATAGTTTTAATTAATAGTGTTTTGATTGCTTTAAACATTTTGATTTTTTTTTCCTTTAGAGAGTATGCGCCGGCAGGCCAACGCGGACCACAACACGAGAAAGTGTGCCATCATGTAAAACGCCAACTCACGTTTAGAGGCATCGTTGAAATGACCGTCCCGAAACTTTTACACCAGACTACCCTGACCACACGACACCCAAAAGGTCTGTGACTGCATGTACCATAACATCCTAACACAACCTCCATGAATAATATCACAGCTATTGGGAACTGCAAGCAGCAGGTTTGAATTAGAACAGAAATGGAATAATGTCCTTCACAAAATCATTCTGAATATACAAGGTTGTTCATGAAAAAGCAGCCCGCCTCATACATCCTGCAATATGAGGCGGGCTGCTTTTTACCCCCGTTATTGAACATTCTCCTAAATAAGGGGGTGATAATGTTCATGCCATCACATGAAGTGATTCCTGTGTAAATCCCTAAAAGCCTGTTGCCCCGAGGGTACGGAGTGGGTATCAGAAATACAGTCTTAACGATTGTACTTTTAATCAGTGCAGGATTTACAGTAAGAAAACAAAAACAAGACAAGAGGAAACAGGAAACCGAGGAATAAGGCAACCACCTCAAAATGGCATCTGCGATGCAGCCGGAAATTATTTACAGTCACACTTTATTACAGATTTTGTATCAAAATATTGTTTTTTATAAAGTAAAAATAGGCTCATGGTGTTGATTTTAGTCTCAGGGTGATCCTTTGCAGTAAGTGATAATGTGGCATGATTCAGAGCCAGTCTTTTGAGCCAATGTTGATGGAAACTGGCATCCAACTGCCCACACACCGCGACGGCTCAGGGGTCGTCATCACAGTTATTCAAGTTTGACTTCTGAACCTCGAGCTCCTCGGCACTGACCATTGCAGGGTTGATGGCAGCGTACCGCGTCCCGTGGAACTGTCGCAGGTGAATCTAAAATGTATTAAAATAATCCGTTTTAGTATCAAAGTCATGATGCAGAGCAGAAGTAGGATTTTAAAATCCAGCATAATGCAGTCAGCAGCATTATATGAGGGAGTTAATAAATAACAGGGAGTTAAGTAGAGAAGACGGTACGCTAGGACTTTGAGTAAAGAAAACCGGTAATCCTTTCAATAGTATATATGTTAATCCGTCAACACAATAAATCATTTAAACTCTGTTCTAATATTAAATGGTGAGAAAGTCATAAAAGGGAATGCACCATGCATGATCTGCCTGTATAGGTGTGGGTTTACTTCAGAAGCTTCCTTCATCCAACTAAAAAAAACATTGCTCCAGGTGTAAATGTGCTTGTTTGCTGGGATAGGCTCCAGTAGTTTTTATTTTAGAGAGTACAGCATGAATTCACACTGGAATTATTAGATTAACACTCCAAGTACTTAAAGAAACCACTGTAAGGTGTCAGTAGGAACTTTAATGTAGCTTACATTTACATTTAGCAGACGCTTTTATCCAAAGCGACTTACAGGAATCCCAACTTGGTTGGGATCTTGCTCAAAAGACCCACATTGGTAACTTCAGTGGACCTGGGATTTGAACCCCCAACCTTTTGGTTGATAGTCCAACACCCTAACCACTGAGCTACCCCTCCACTACTTCAAACATGAATTAGGCCCCTTATCCAAATGTGGGTTAATCTGGATCTCAGATGCTCCAGCTGTGATCACTGAACCAGATAAACGTGCATGTTTAAATTAGAATTGAACGTACCTGTATGTATAGATTAACCTCGGCACTTCGGCACAAGTAGGGGAAGTTGCCTCCTGTTTTGAGGTGAGCCCTCCTCGCGTTGGGATAAAGCTTATACATTTCCTCCTTTGCCTCGTTTGAAAGAGCGCTCTGATCAAATACCTACGAAACATGACAATCAACCAAAACCAAAAATGTCCATGCAGTTCTTCAGGGTTAAACAGAAAGAGAACGTACATCCATGATGGTGATGGCAATGTCCTTTATTTTATGAGGCTCGATGTAGGAGTTCTGGCAGTTCATTGTGAGTCGTGAGGCCAGTTCACTCTGGTTCAGGCTCTCCAGCTAAAAATACAAACACACAGAGCACGTGGGACGAGGCTATCAGAGAGCGTGATGAGACACATGTTCCTGGCTTTGCAATGAAGGTGGTGGACACGTCTCTGTACTGCTTTATTACACCAATGTGATTGGTTGGTTCTTTAACACCATGTTTAGATATCGGTCATGGCAGGATAGTTTGTTTTTTTTAAAGTATCAAATAGTAGTATTTATATAACAAGTTTAATGGCGGTTCGTTCAAAATGTCCACCAAAGAGGCTGGTCTTATCAATCCATGTTGTTCCATGTTAGAGTTTGTGCAGTTTGTTAATATCGGCTCAATAGTTATTTGTGTGTTGTCACATATAGGTGGCTGATCTCTCTTCACCAAGTTTGAATGTGTTAAGTGTGTATGTCCTTTTTTTTAGATCAGTGGAGCTTGTGAAGGTTTATATATAGTTGCTTTTAGACCAAACAGTTCCAGGAACCTAATTATTGATGTATGATTAAGCATGTAACCTCTTTATTTGATAATGCGTGAGTACTTTACTCACTCGATCAACCATAAAGTCAATGGCATCTGCCATTTTGGGATCAACAGGTCCTTTGGCAAAGTTTCCAAGTACGATCTTCTTAAGCATGAAGGCTGGCATCAACCAGAAACTAAAAACAAATGATTTTGTTTTTAATCTGAGGTTGTGTGTGATAAATCTTTATAAATTTGAGAAGGAAGTTGAGTTCTACCTGTTTGCGGTCCACGTCTGGTTGAATATAGATGTATCGCTGAAGGAATTGCACAGGATCAGAGAGTGGACACGAGGTGATTTGTAAGTGACCTCAGCAAACTTCTGTGCTAAAAACCCTCCCAGAGAGGCGCCAAATAAGTGTACCTAAAAAAAAATCCAGATTTCAGAGTCCATGTCTAATTTACATTAGAAATATGAAACTAATTCGATGAAACCTTGTCTAGTTGCAAATGGTCTAGAAGTTTCTTAAACCCATCGCAAAACTCCAGTAAATCCCAATAGACTGGATACTGGAGCTGAAACAGAAAAGAGAAGAACATGGATGGAAAGGAGAGAAAAAATAAATAAGTGTTCCTTAAAGGATCTATTGGTCAATTAAATTTACATCTCAAGTATTTTATTTATTTATTTTTTTATTTTTTTAAATATCAAGTATTTTATTTATAAAAGTTGATATTTAATAATTTCTTGCAAATAGTCTGTTTTCTAGAACGTCTGCGAGGCGGCACGGTGGCTTAGTGGTTAGCATGTCCGGTTTGAATCCCAATCTGGGTGGAGGTCTGCATGGGTTTCCTCCGGGTTCGCCAAAATCCAAAAACATGGATTCAAGGTAAATTGAATGCTCCAAATTGCCCTGTATAGTGTGTGTGTGTGTGTGTGTGTGTGTGTGTGTGAGGTCCCCCCCCCCCCCCCCGCTGGTTTTCAGTAATGAATTTGTCATTTGTATAATGAGAAAACAGGTTTCCTTCCACAAATACAGTTGTACTTTGCTCCTCACCAAGAATGCCAGCAGCAAATAACAATAATAAAATACAATAAAGCCAAAATTTTACTAATATTGAACAGCCAATGTTAAAGCTGCAGTGGCACTTGCTTCCTAAACCTCTATCTGAGGTAGAGTTTAGTAGTCTGACTGCTATGGGTGGGATTCTTTTTTGTCTCAGGAATACAGGCAAACTTTAGAGTAGTAAATCACATTTTTAAATAATGTGTAATAAACTTTAATGGATACATCTGTTGGGTTTTGGGGGATTTACTCCGAGAAGCCACAGACTTGATCTTTTTGTCAAACGAAACTCTGAATAATTAAAATTTGTTCTAAATGATGAACCTACAGGTGTTTCCTGTGTGGCTTCCTCTTTCTCGTACACAGTAATTTTACAATTACATAGATTTTTTTTTAATAAATCACTTTCATATGAATCTCTTTTAAAAGAATTCAGACGTTCTCATTGAGCTGCTTGTTGGTAACTTACTGAGATGACTCTGTATCCCCAGCCGGTGAGCGCCAACACCTGCTGGAAGAAAACCTCGGCTGTGCCACTCACTGGAGGGAGAAAGATGATTGGGCACCGGATGCTTTTGGGCCCGGCATCATACAGAGACCAGACCTTACTGTCATCATCATCCACAATGATCTAAATGCAGCAAGCAGAATTATAGTAACAGACCTGATGAACATTATGATGCTGAATCATAAGACAATCATTTGATACTTTTTTCCCCCTTCCATGCCAATGCCATCTGCTGTAGAACAAAGAACAAAGCTTGTGTGTAAACATGAGTTACTGAACTGCCATACTCACTCTTTTGAGGGGCACAGAGCTTCGAAACCAGTTATAGTCAGGAGACATTCTTATCTCCTCCATTTCTGGCAAAGAGAGAATGCATAATGCTTACAACAACTTTAAATGCAAATTACAACAACTACTAAACAGTTAATTCGTTCAAAGTCTTGTCGGACCTTACGATAATCTTTCAGATAAAATTAGCCAGCATTTTCAAAAAACAAGCGTGGAACAAAAAGTATAGTAATGTTCAAAGACACATCCAACAAGCTCAAAAAAGTGTGATCAAATTAGAAAATATTTTAGCTTTATGATATTATTCATTAACTTAAAAAACAACAACAAAAAAGTTCAGGTCCACTGATGTTACCAATGTGCTCTTGAGAAAGACCCTCAAACCTCATTGCAGGGGTTCTGGATCAACCCTGTGTTCTGTCCCCAAGCATCAAGTTGGAATACTTGTAAGTTGCTTTGTATAGAAGTGTCAGCTAAATGACCAAATAAATGTAATCATGATGATTTTTCTTGGGTAAAACGCATTGGGCAGCCAAGACCACAAGACCTACAGGCACCAAACTTGGAGGGTGGGTGGGTGCAGCAGGTGTGCATCTTCTCCCATAACCAAAATCACACCGGTTGGCCTCTAATTGGCGGTATAATGCGTTATGGCTTCTACTCGAAATTTTTATTTGGATAAAAGTGTTTGCTAAATGGCCAAATGTCATTAAAAAAATGAAGCTTATGTAAGCAGGTTTAACCCTAATGAAGCTTACTGCGGTGCGGTCACTCAGAATCACCATCTTTACTAAACAGTTCATAACGAGCACTAAAAGGGCACATGTCGTTCCCTTGGTAGGGCATATTTTAAGTCCACTTTATCAAACCAGCTCGGATTTCATCTCAAACCACCGTATAAATATAAATAAACCGCAACAAAAGCCATTTAGGTGTATAATTGAGGAAATATATTATAGCAACATGACACTTAAATCAATTTTACAAACCCAAACTGAGCGCTTTACAGATCTTTTAAGTCCACACGCGCACATCAGAGAACAGCATGTTTACTGACAGACTAATACTTATAACATCGTTACCGGAGGATCATCAGCACACCAACCAACTGGATCCTGAACGCGAGGGAAGGAGGCAGAGCGGCAAAATATCCGACTTCATCCGACAATCTGCAACATTGTATCTCCGTCGGCTCTTCAGTCACATGACAACAAGTTCCGCGTCCGACTCCCGAGTGGCGGCACCCTTTGCGCATGCGCCTAATACAACGACAATGCGCATGCGTGTTATCGAAAGTTACAGGTTTTTCCTAATTAGATACAACTAATACTAACATTTATATAATCTTTTAAAAAAAAATTAATGAACAAACAGATCATTATACAATATAATAAATGATTAAGACTTAAGACCAGTGGTGTGTAAATTGGATTTAAAATTTAGGCACCAATATATCCAGCCATCCGTTGTCTTACATTTGGTTATTTAGCAGACGCTTTTATTCAAAGCGACTTACAAGTATTCCAACTTGGTTGGGGTCAGAACACAGTGTTGATAAAAGCAGCCCTGGAGTAATAAGGGTTAAGGTCTTGCTCAAGGTCCCACATTGGTAACTTCAGTGGACCTGGGATTTGAGCCCACAACCCTTAGACTGCTAATATAAACTATACAGTGCAATTTAGAGCATTTCCTCCAGTCTAAAAACATGGATTCCAGGTAAATCAAATGCTCTTTATTGCCCCATATAGTGTGTGTGTGTTTGTTTGTTTGAGTGGCTGTGTGAGTGTGTGACTAGCGATGGTGCCCTATCTTGGATGTATTTGCCCAGCACCTGAAACATTCTCCCCTGTATGGGCATTGGGAACCCCACCGTGGCCCTACTATAGGATTAAGTGCAAGATAATGAATAGATGAATGAATAAATACAGCAATATGGCTTAAAAGACTTTAATTTACTTTGGAATTTGTATATATGTCATATGTGACGTAGATGGTGGAGATCAAGCCGAGAAGTTAAAGCCAATAGACTGAATGTGCAAAATTACAAAAGGGGTGTTGTTTTGGGCTTCAGTAATTCAGTGTACAGGGGCGCCCCCGTGTACTAATAACCCAAAGTTCACAAATTATCAAAAAAGTGGTGAAAATTGATCAACTTTGAAAGAAGCATCCGCTCACTGAGTTATTTGTAGCGCTCTCTTCGTGCCAGATGACTAACACAACGATGGGATGTGAAAAGCGGGACTCACACAACAATTGGGACAGGAATGAGCTTTATTTCATACAGTATTAACCCTCAAACCGGCACTGTTCGACCGATGGAACTCGGAAAAAGTCCTGCTCCTGTCCCATGGCATTCTCTCTTCCCGCGAAATATAAAGGCAGCACACATAAAAGTCGCTGCACCGCCGTAACTACGTGCTTTTCCAACAATATGGACATGTAAAGACGTTAACGAGAGGTGTTTAGAAGCCCACTTCTTACCAGTCTAAATTCTCATTTTTCACGAGGACTCTGATGGCTGATTCAGCATTGCTGCCCTCTGGTGGTCTCTTCTGCCACTGGCTCAAATCCAAACAGCTGAATGTTATTATTAAAGACAGTGCCTCCATAGTCACTGCAGATTCATCCTATTCATCTATCTTCTGAATCTGACGAACCAGTGTTGGAACATTCACTGTCCGACTCAGTCATTCCCGCTATTTCAAAGCGTATTCCACCAGTGATGTCACGCCAAATTCCTGATTTTTTTTCCAGCAGCCTCACACTTTTCAGTTTTCTTGAACTTTTCAATTTTTTAAGTAAACTAAATATGTTTTTGAAATTAATATTCACGTGTACATTTTAGATGCTAAATAATTTGAAATCTTTAGGGTGGTCCAAACGATGGCGCTTAGCCTTTAATATTACTGTATTATATAGAAAGAAAAATCAGGAAAATGGAATTAGAGTACAATCCTAATAAACCTGCTGTTTAATAATGAGTTTTGGGGAGAGAGCAAATTATAACAACATTACATTTACATTTAGTCATTTAGCAGACACTTTTATCCAAAGCGACAAATGAGAGAATAATAATAATAATAATAATAATAATAATAATAATAATAATACAATATATAATAATAATAATAATGCTGTTTGCGTAATGAATTCGTGTATACGCTGTATGTGATTTTTCGGGTCTAAATTGGCAACAGCGCCCTCTAAAGGTCACAGAATCCGATCGTCACAGAATTCGGTGTTACACCTGCTGCTGTTCCTTTAAGAACATTTAACATGACGGTTGTTTGAATCGTCGTGTTTTCATCAGGGCTGCAACTCAATATTAATCTCTCTCACTCTGTAGTGTACCTGATAAATCCACAGCTTTATGTAATGATATTACTAAATAGTGCAGTTATCTAGGGAACGACAGGGTATAAAGAACACATCTAGCTGACATTCATTAGCCAGTAGAAGCTAAGTTAGCTGACCTGCTGAGGGACTGCTGCCGCGCAGTCTAAAGACTTTTCGTTTCATTTTTTTAATGGATATTTTTAGATACTAAATTAAAATTATTATTTGCGCTGAGCGGATCGACGTATTGTTTAGGTAACTGAACATTTGGAACAGAGTCGAACCTGCTGACTGAGCGTTATGGTGTTAGTTACACTCGGTTAGCATCAGTACAGACAGTGCGTAGCTTCAGGTCACTTCGAGTTTCTTAAAAAAAAAATAAAAAAATATATAAAACAAATTATCTACACACCAACAGTATGCCCTGTGCAGGCCCTTCAGCGACCAGACTGCTGATAAACTCAGCTCACAAAGGTAAAGTGGTGATTAATAATTTACTGAGGTGTTTCACTTCTGTTGTTGTTGTTGTTAACATGTAACTAACATTTTATTAAAGTGGATTTAATTTGAGAACCTGTCGGTTTATTTTTATGCTTTAAGACATTCTCTAATAAACCTGTCAGTATATTTATACACCGTGTATGAAACACATACACTGCTCAAAGAAATAAGGGGAACACTTAAACAACACAGTGTAACTCCAAGTTAAGCACACTTTCCAGTGAGCAACACTGATTGGGAATTAATTTCACTTGCTGTTGTGCAAATGGAACAGACAACAGGTAGAAATGAGAGGCACCTAGCAAGACCCCCCCCCCCCCTATAAAGGAGTGCCTCTGCCGGTGGGGACCACACCCC
>JAOUQT010082826.1:0-10004 GCA_025769995.1 Xyliphius kryptos
CAACATTTAGACAAGCCTGTGAAATACTGGGAGAATATAGTCTGGTCAGATGAGACCAAAATTGAACTCTTTGGATGACATAATATACATCATGTTTGGAAGTTAAATGGCACTGCACATCACCCCAAAAACACCATACCAACACTGAAGTTTGCTTAGTGCTAATTATTTAAATATGTTTAAATAGTCTGTGCTCTAAAAGATACATGGATATCGTAACTACTGAGCAGTGCAATGGTGATTGTTCTCATGGCATAGCAGAAGGTCTTTACTTCTCAAACTTTATGAATATGTAAATGTGTCGAGTGTTTCCATATTGTTCACCCAAAAATTTTTAATTTTCACAAAAATTTGTAAAAAAAAATTTAAGTTGTGTTTAAAAAAAATTCTATTTCAATGTTCAGTTAGATTATAGAATATTGTATAAGTGCACAGATATTTAAAGTTTATATGAATTGAGACAGTTGAGTTATTGTTTTAAATTCATTGTTAATGCTTATTGAAAAGATGTTTTCTTGATGCACATTTTTTTTGTTGTTTGTTTTTTTAGGTAACACGTCCTATGAATACAGTATTCATAATGCATTATAAGTGCATTTATAAAGCTTTATAACATTTATCATAAGTCTTTGTTAATGTACATAGATGTTTATAACCAGTTATAAATTGTAATAACTATTTGACATAATGCATTATAATATGAACGTATTTAAACTTTTTTTTTTTAGACATTTTTAGACATTTTGACTTAAAAAAAGATAATTACACTTTACTTGAAGACTATGAAGAGCATTTATAAGATTTTATAAACAGTTATGAGCACTGTTTATGTTTAAAGTCATTTTCAGGAAAAGCAGTTTTAAGGCGTTATGTCACTGCTCACTATAACAAGTTAAACAGTTCAAATATTTAATTTATTATGTAAGTCTAATGGCATGTTCTTATAACACATATATGGACATTAACAAAGGCTTATGACAAGTAGTATAGAGCAACAAGAAGACAAAAATAAATGTAACTTGTGCAATAATCTTAGTTTGTCTGTCTATCTGTCTGATCACTTATCTGTGCCATTCCCTTTCATCAATAAATATTCCCTTTAACGTTGTAAAAACTGGACTGGATTACAAAAGTGTGGAAAGTTCATATTGTTTCTTCCATTACAGGGGCCTTGTTTATTTTTGACACCATAATGCATTTGACTTAGTGTACTGTTGCAAATGCAAACCTGTTCAGTGGACTACAATTAATTGTATTTAATCACATTTGCTTGTGTTAGGAATTCTGTATTCTCAGATTTGTTTTGGCTGATGTGTAATAAAGTTTATTTTGTGTTCTGGTGGAAAGTTGTTTGTGCCGATTAATTACATACATTCTCCTTTAAACTATTTAAAAAAAAAATGTAACTAAGCCTGACTTCTGATTCTGTTATAAATGGAGGTGTGTTGTTGCCTGGGTTACCTTAAAACCTTTCTAATTATATTGCATATTTTTGTCTTTTATTTAGTATCATTTTATGTCGGACCAAGCTCTAGTAAATTACACTTAAACTTATACTTATTTAACTATTTACACTTAAAATAAATGTCCTTTATAAATATTTGTAATCCAAATGTGCCATTTTGCAAAATGCTCTTCAGCATGTTTGAATGTTTTATAACTAAAAAAAAAAAGTATATAAATTTTTATACATACTATCGCTCAAAAGTTTTGGAACACTTGCAGAATTCCCTCTTTTTTAAAGAAAAACACAATGTCATGCAATTCACAAACAATATTGTCCAGTTTACAATTAACTTGTGTATCAGATTATGTTTAAAGAAAGGTTGTATTAAAGCCCATTTTTGTATAGAGGCTTATCAGCAATTCCCAGTCTTCTGCCTAAATCTTCTGCTATGGCCACCAATCAAAGTTAAGGATGTTATTGGGCTAATTGTTTGTTAGGACACCCTTGCTCATTTGTGATGCACAGCTGAAAAACATACTAATAAGTGAGCATAAAAGGGAGCACAATATTCTAGGTTAGTGTAGTATCTGAAGCATCAGCAGTTGTTGGCTTGCTTAGAGTCTCAAATTGGCCAGAAAGAAACAACTTTCTTTAGAGAGCCGTCAGTCCATTTTTGTGTTAAGGAAGGAAGGCTACTCAATGTGAGATATTTTCAAGAAACTGAAAATATCTTACCATGCTGTTAACTACTCCCTTCAGAGTGACACAAATTGGCTCTAACAAGTACAGAAAGAGGAAAGGAAGGCCCCGATGCACAACTGTGCAAGAAGATAAATATCTTGAAGTATGCAGTTTACGAGAATGAGGCTTCACAGGCTGTCAACTGACAGCTGCTCTAACTGGAACTCCTAAAACACCAGTGTCAGCATCAACAGTTAAGAGGAGTCTTCAGGATGCTGGACTTCATGGCAGAATTTCCAAGAAAAAAAAACATACCTCACACTGGTCAATAAAAAGAAAAAACTGCGATGGGCCACACTGAAAGATTGGACAAAGGTGCCGTGGACCGATGAGTTCCAAGTTTGTGGTCTTTGGATCAAACATAAGAACATTTGTGAGGCACAGGACCAATGAAAAAATGTATGTTTAATGCTTAATGCCATCTGTCAAGCATAGTGGAGGCAGCTTGATGGTCAGGGGATGCTTTGGAGATGGTAACATTTGATGGAGATGGAGATTTATACAGAGTGGAAGGGATCTTAAAGAAAGAAGGCTACCATAAGATTTTGCATTGCCATGCCACAACCTGTGGACAGTTCTTGATTGGAGCCAATTTCATCCTACATTAGGATAATGACCCCTAAACACACCTCCAAATTCTGGCCAGCATAGTTTCCGGATCAGAAACCTATTCAGCTGTTGTGGGAGCAGTTTGACCGTACGGTATGGAGGATGACTGCATCAAGCCAATACATGTTGTGGGAGATGCTACAGGAAGCATGGGGTGAAATCAGATAATTTTCATTAAAATCAACATTTGTCTGCATGTCCTGTTAATTTCATAATCTCAAATGTGTTTCCAATGAAAAAAAATTTTTATGTGATGGCAAACTTTTAAGCGGTAGTGTATATTTTCCACAATTAACTGAAAATACCAGTATTTTTAAATGATCCTTCTGCAACTGAATGTGCAACTTTAAAATAAAAACAGTTCGAAGAGAAATCTTCACACAGGCTGTACTTTATTGCCATCTTCTGTTCATCCTGTAAAAGTGAAACAAACGATAATAAAAACAATTCTCCATGCCAATCCAGAGAAGAACACGCTAGGACAGGGTGCCAATCTTGCACCGGGCACACACGCACACGCTCGCACACACACACACACACACACACGCACGCACACTACATAGGGGCAATTTTAAGCAGTCAATTCACCTTGAATCCATGTTTTAGACAGTGTAGACAGTATCGCAGTGGCAGCTGTAGTTGGCAGTAAGGGACTGTGTATAAAATGCCGTCATTGCAGAAAAACAGCTATTCCTTCAGCTTTTCCCTTTAGGGGTTGCTGCTGCGAGTCAGTCTTTTCCACCTCACGCTGTCCTCTGCTTCGACATACTACTCCAAGTAGACTATCTGCATATCCTTCTTTACCACATCCAAATATATCCTTTTTGGCCTTCCTCTCTGTCTTCTGTCTGGGAGTGCCATCTGCAACATCCTTCTACCGATATATCCACTGTACCTTCTCTGTCCATGTCCAAACCACCTCAGTCTGCACTCTTGCACTTTGTCCCCAAATTTTTTTACCCCTGCTGTCTTTCTGATGTACTCATTCCTTTTCCTGTCAATCCTGGTCACACATAAAGAACAGCTTAACATCTGAAGTTTAACCACCTCCAGCTCTGCTTACTGTCTCTTTATCCAACTAAAGAACAGATATGAAGTGAAAATAAACTGAGCCTAAAATGTTTCTAAGTGTTGATTCTGATGTGTTGAACGTTATTGTACAGTGACTGCACTTTACACTGTCTTGGGCTCATAACAGTCTTCTGCTGTGATTTCAGCTCTAGTCATTTCACAGAAATTTCACAGACAGAGGATTCTGACTGTAGTTTGTTCTCTATTCAGTTAACATTTATTTAAAGTAATTAAAAAAACTGCTTTAAAATGTGAAAATCTGCAAAATGTGGATTATATAAAATAACCGACTTCCAAATGTGTAAACAAACCAGTACCTCCTCTCAAGTAATACTTCAGAACAGCAAGTGGAACAAATTTTTAATATATGTTATAAATAATGATGGTCTGGGCCTCGGCCTGATGAAATTTTCTGTAACAGGACCCTTCTGAATTCTAATTAAACATCTCTGAGCTATACCATTGTGACGTGGTGACGTTGGGGGGCGTGGCGGAGCCGCGGCGCTGATCAGGGGTGATGGCGCACCTGAAGCGGCTCTGCCTAAATGACTGTGTGCAACCATATAAGCTGCCGAGAGACAAGCAGCGAGGAGAGAGACCGACCACGGAGCTGGTGAGACGGAGGACCCAGCACGGCTGCAAGAACTGAGAATGATCGAGATTCTGTGTGTAGTCGTGTTGGGTCGGTGAATAAAGCCAGTTCCGTGGGTAAAACTCCTGTCTCCAGTCCTCATCATCATTCCTCACCCTGTTACACTCAGCGATCCATGTTCACTTTAAAACCCAGACTAGATTACGTCACGGAATACCAGTTTATTTTCGATTTTTTTAATGAATGCATTTATGAAATCAAGACTTTTTTTTTAATCACAGTGTTTTTAACTTTTGTAAAAGCAATAAGACACCTGAAGTTGTGCATTATTGTAAATAAATTACAGGAAAGAGGTGTAACTGTCCTCCGATACATGTCGTCCCAAATACCTCTTTCTGGTGATTTATTCACAATAATGCACGCCTGCGTGAACCTTATTGCTTCAATAAATCATTGCCACATCTGTTTAACAAGCCGAAGCAACAGTGGCAAGAAAAACTTCCTGTTATGTTGTTCTTTTTTTTAGGAAGAAACCTTGAAAGGACCAACTCTCAGTGGGAGACTCATCCTCCTTGAGTGGGCAGAGTCAACAGTGTAGGACAGCCATGTACAGATTGTTAAGAGATCAGGTGTCTGTATTTAACAACAGACAACATATATATAAACCATATAAGTCCATCCCCTAGGACTGCAATGCCATCAGTCCAACAGACATCCGGGTTCTGTTCTTGTGCCAGTAATGCCAGCAACACGCTGATGTAATCATTAAACACTGATTATGATAACAGATTACTTTGTATAGTGCGTGTTGGTGCATATTTTAACTTCATACACAATCCCATACCATCATAACTACACAGTACGCAAGCGCAGTAGGAAGAACCGGCTACGTGTACAAAGACCCCGCATTTATCAATCAGTCGACAATAAATTCCCTAAATGGCTCCCTGTGCCACCCTAAGATAATTATGCCATTTTGGACACACCTATCGATTACTTCAGGGTACAGACTCCACTCCAGTTGAAAAGATCGACCCCCTGGCATTTAAGAGTGTGAGAGCATTTTGGACAAAGACCCAACAAAGATGCAAGATCTGCAAAGTGAAGATGATCCCAGCAGGGCTTTGCCCAAAAAAATGGCATTATGTCTATTTTACATGCTTTCCGCATGCTTGCATCATTAATAAGGACCATCAACATTAATTGAGTTTCTGTGGGTGGAGTGGCATGGCTTAGTGGTAGCATATTTGCCTCTCAGCGCTGGAGATGCAGGTTCGAATCCATATCCGGGTTATGTTTCCATGTTCTCCATGTGTCTGTTTCATCGAAATCAAAAAACATGGATTTAAGGTATATTGGCTTCTCTAAATTGCCCCTATATATACATATATACAGAGAGAGAGAGAGAGAGAGATTAACCAAAAAAAATAATGGCTGAATGTGGATAGATGGAGTATCTGTTCATCTCTCAGCATTGGGAATCCAGGTTTGAATCCCAATCTGAGAAAAGAGAACTATAAAGTGTGTGTGTGTGCACACGTGGGCCTAAAAATAGATTGGCACGCTGTTATGGGTGTATCTGCCCAACACCCAAAACATTTTCCCCTGGATGAGCATGGGAAGCAACCCCGTGACCCTAAGATAACGCAAAAGATAATGGTTGGATGGATGGATGGAGTTTCCAGTGTGGTGTTTACAATCAAAGTTGATTTAACACGACTAAGAATGGCTTAAACTAACATTACAGCATGTATATGGTTTTATTTCTTCACTCCCCCAAGTACTAAACTAAAAAAATACAATGATGCCAATAACGACCTTAACTACATATCACCCTAGTGATTCAACTATTCCACATTACAACCAATAAAGGATTAAAATATGACTAACGAACTGTGTAGCAGAAATTAAGCTACCATCTCTGATTTCCCATCTTCAAGAAGAAGTATTTAAGTGCTCAGTGAATGAACCCAGGGCTGAAAACCTCCAGCAGCACTGCTATATTCGGTCATCGCCGTGCTGAGGACCATCCACCACCCAAATAGTACCTACTCCATTGCCCTGTGGGGGTCTATTACAGACCATTAAGCACTATTAGCCAACTAACAAAGTATGTAGAGGAACAGATGGAGTACAGTCTGTAACCTTAAAAGTACAAATTGAGTTACATGCTAAGTGAAACTGATTGAATTCGAGGGAAAACATTGTGCTTTAAATAATGTGGTTGGAGAGTCTATGTGAATGTTCTAGGTCGCTCATGTTGTTATTAACCTAATTTACTTTACCAGCTACTGGTAATCTGGACAATAATGGCCTCTTTATGTTGTTTGGCTCTGTGATGATTCACACTGCATCATGAAGCGATGAATCGTCACATTTTGTATTAGTAGGCTACTTGCTTCCTATGTGGCCCTTAATGCAGCAGATCGTTGGCAATTCAACGAGATGTGCATCGCAACAGCCTCAGTGATGGATGCACACATCCCGACATCCCAGTAGCGTGCTGTTGAGTACTGCATGACGGCAGTCTGCTTGAAGAAATACATCATACTTTACACAAACTGAACTTATCAGTCCACATCTTACACAAGCTTGGCATTAAACGGTTCAACAGTTGAGTACAACTGGATATCAATCCAGCACTTCAGACTGTTCTGTTACTGGTTTTTATTTCATCAGTACTAGCCGAACCGCGGCGTAGCAAACGCAGCATACTTGAGCCCTTAGGGCTGGGACGATATTGGCTAAAATCACTATTGCGATATATTGAGCAGTTCACCATGATAACGATAAATGGATGATAATTTTAATACATACATACCCCAAAAATAAAGAACATATAAGGCCAACATAGATACTTCACAGCCATATTGATGGTACAATTCCCTTTTTATTGGCACGTAGTCGTGTGACTACCCTACAGAGCACAGCCGCTTAAAGAAACATTAACGTAACCGACAAAAAAAGATATAACTTTTCTTCAATTTTTTTTAAGATACCAAAAATACCGATATGAGCAACATGGACGTCGGTTATAGTCACAAATTCAGGTATCTGTAAATTTTCGGTATATCACCCAGGCGAAACCGTTCCCCAGTATAACGCAGCTGCTCCTATTACTGCCTCGCCACCATAAATGGTTGAGCAGATTATATAACTATGTTTCCGTAGCTACATTTACATTTGGTCGTTTAGCAGATGCTAGCCAAAGCGACTAACAAATATCCCAACTTGGTTGCAGTCAGAACACAGGGTTGATACAAAAGCCCTGGAGCGATAAGGGTTAAGGGTCTTGCTCAAGGACCCACATTGGTAATTTCAGTTGATCTGTGATTTAAACACACAACCTTCAGATTAATAGTCCAACACCCTAACCACTGAGCTACCACACCCCAACTAACCCCGACTAAGTAAAAACAATGGATTGCGTGTCCCGATGTTGGCAAAAAAAAAATAGGTTACAGTCATATTGCCCAGTTCGAGCGCAACAGTGATTAGCAATTAAATTAGTGATTAGCACGTTCGCTTCTCAGCGCTGGGGGTTCCCGGTTTGAATCCCAATCTGGGTGGAGTTTTCATTTTCTCCCCGTGTCTGTGTGCGTTTCCTCTGGGTTCTCCGGTTTCCTCCCACAGTCCAAAAACATGGATTCCAGGAAAAATGAATGCTCCAAATTGCCCTGTGTGGATGTTTGAGTGAGTGAGTGCGCGGCGATGGATTGGCGCCCTGTACTGGGTGTGTCTGCCCGGCACCCGAGATGTTCTTCTCTGGATGGGTATGGGGAACCCAACCGCGACCCTAGTAGAGGACTAAGCGACAAAGAAACAATTGAAGGGATTGTTGTCTTGTGTAACGTGGTGGCCATATTAGGAAACTAAAAAGAGGGTGGTGTTCTATTAGGAAAAAGGGTGTGGCTCTTCGATGGGCATATCCCATTGTTCAGGAACTTCGTCTTTCATATATAGATGTTTTAGGGTGAGACGACCCAGTGTTCTGCCTATAGGAGTTCACAGAAGATTTCCAAACAAAATCACCATGATGGGCGACACAGTGGCTTAGTGGTTAGCACGTTCGCCTCTCAGCGCTGGGGATTCCCGGTTCGAATCCCAATCTGGGTGGAGTTTCCTCGTTCTCCCCGTGTCCGGGTGAGTTTCCTCCGGGTTCTTTGGTTTCCTCCCACAGACCAAATAGATGAATTCTAGGTAAATTGCTCCGTCTAGTTTGTCTGTGTGAGTGAGAGAGTGTGCCTCGCACCCGAAACGTTCTCCTTTGGATGGGCATGGGTAACCCCTCCCCGTTTAGTTTATTTGTATAGCCTTTCAGTATATACAGGGACACTTCACAGAAACAGGAAGTCAAAAAGTGAAAAGTGTTTAAGATTAGAGAATAAAATGATCAAAACCAAGAACCAATATAAGAAAGTTACAAAATTGAAAAGGTAGACTTATTTCTTCTGGCTATATTATCTTAGCTCCCAAAATGTTCTTCCCCGGTTGGACATGGACCCCCAACCCCCCAACCCTATGTATAGGATTAAGCGGAAGTTAATGAATGGATTGATCATAATGAGAAACAAACCTATTTTTTTTACGTCCTGGTTGATAGTTCAGTATAATATACGTGACGCCATCACCGTCCCATAAATATCATCAACATCCCAAGTCCCACTTTCAACACAATAAAGATTTCAAAAGGAGTTTTGCCAGTTTTTCCTCCAGTCTAATATTTTTAGCCGTCGTTAGAAAAGCTGACACTCTCAGGACCAAAGTACTCCTCTTTCACTTCCAATCAAAGCTGACACGCAGCTCTCTGTGCACTCGCCATGTGGCATCCCGCTTCGTGCACTTACCTCCACCCGCAGTGGATGCTACGCAATAAAACTTTTAAAAGATTAAAGGCGTTTTTTCTATTTCAGGGTCACCATTAGCTTGAATAATGTATAGCTGTGGGGATGAGTGGTTTGGGTTGTGGAGGAAAGAAACGCAGTCTGAAGTTGAATTATACATTATTATCACAGCTGGAGAGATTTCAACTGAGGTGCTACATGCATCTAACTCATATACATCCTCTATATGTTTGTCTTCATACGGGTTTTAAAACAATGGCACTGTTTCCAAGTTGACTTCAGCCTGGACTAAGAGAAGGGGTCAAATTGACAGTGTTAATCTGATCAAATTGGTATTTGTTTAGGTTTTCTGAGTGTGCATTCCTGTACAGAATGAAAATGGGCCAGACCCAAAATGACAAACTTTTAATCTACTGTTTGTTCAAACAACAATTCACTGATTAGAAAATCAGCAAGAGATAAAAATTTAAAGAAAACGATCTTTAGACCTGTGCCAGCTTTTATTCTTACATGCAGGGGTGGCGCATGGGTGGGTTACGTGGGTAGTTGTGTCTTGGTTAGCACAGCCGCCTCACAGCTCTGGTGATCCAGGTTCAAATCCTGATTTGGGTGGAGTTGCTCCATGTTCTCCTTGTGTCTGGGTGGGTTTTCTTAAATTGAAAGTGAAAGTATGTAAGATTGAGTGAGTGTGCAAGTGTGT
>JAOUQT010082835.1:0-10004 GCA_025769995.1 Xyliphius kryptos
TTACATCAAAATGATAAATACTGACAATTTGTCTTCACAATTTGTTCTAAATTTATTTAGTTTATATTTTAAAAGTTTATTTTTCCACACAATCACATTTCATTTATGATTGAAATAACTGCACATAAGAAAACGTGTTCATTGGTAATAAAGCTTTTTAAACTTTAAATAGGATTAATTGCTTTCTGGATCAGCTATTAACTAACAACATGGCACACAAAAGAAATCAAAGCTCTCCCGTCTTATAGAAGTCAGGCCCATGGTGGTCATGGCCCAGATGCTGTGGTGGGCTTCCCTTATTTTCTTTTCTGTAAGGTGGCACCCTACGCTTCACTGACACTTACACTATACAACTACTATAAGAAACATTTTCATTCTGACTTTTAACTTATTACAACTTTAACTTATCAGCGCCAAAGCGTTAGAGTGTGTTGGACATGATAATGTCACTGAATTGGTTTGAAAACTTGGGACTGTAGTTTAATATGGACGAGTAAAATCAGCAAGCTTTGGAAGTGATGATGCAGATCTTTGAATCCTGGTTGGGGTCCTGTTACGTGTGATATTGTGGAGATTGTGTTTACCTGTGGATTTAACAGTATGATATTAAATAGTGTTGCTCACCTTGTCCTCTTTGCTGTCAGCTGTTTAACTCTACAAGAAATCTAATGTTTATTTTCTCGCTGGATCTTCTGAGTTTTCCCACCGCAACACTCACACTTCTCATCCAGAAGCTGGAACACATTTCATTATATCAGGTTCCTTTTAATCAGGGACTCATCACTATGCAGGACGTCTCTCAGGGTCTCTGATCTGTAAATCCTCAGGTACTGCACCATGAACGAGGTCAGAGAGCTTGAGTCTGAAGAGCTCAACATCTACGTTGTGTTTATCACAAAGCTCTCCAGAATGTCCAGCGGAAGTAAATACATCGGTTTCCAAGGAGGTAAGTCCAAATGTTCTCCGAAGCATCAATGGGAGCACATTCTTTGCTAACCTATTTTTGATGTAGGAATCTGGCTCTCAGTTCATATTGATGACCTCAGAGTCACAGATGACATGAGTTTGGATCTTTCTGTTTTGTGTGGAATGCCCATCAGCAGACTTTTGTCCCAGCCAAGCCCGCATGGTGAGCTGCAACCCAAACATCTGGAATCCCTCTGATAACATCTGAACTCTGGTAACTCAACGTATACCATTTCACACATCCTCTGTGATCTCATGTGCTGTATTTCTAGATGACATGGATGATTCCATTGAGAACATCTCACTAGACAGAGGCAGAAAGTCTGCGTATCTGCACAGCATGTCCCTGATCATATCCTGTGCTCAGAAAGCTGTCTCGCTTCTTAGAGACCCCGAGAAGAAGGTTTCCCGGAGTCTGGAGCGAATGCATGTTCTCCTTGCTCTTTTGGAAGATAATGCAGGTCGTAGTGGAGGTCAGTTCTGTTCAGTTCATGGTCAGATGTTTGGATTAAACTTGTTTAGCACCATATTAATTATTACCGTCTCTCTGTAGCACGTTTTCAAAACATTCTGCTGAGCAGGCTGGTAGCTGCTCAGATGAAACTGGAGGAACATATTCCTAACTCAGAGGACTGGGTGAAAAAGGAGGTGATGAAGCGGGAGGCCCTGCAGGAAGGTGGAACCCTCAGGTATCAAACTCTTCAAACTCAAACACAGAGCGGCAAGTTTCTTCAAGAACAATTTCATATTGCGATTTAAGGTCACAGTCTTAGTTCCCATGACATCAATCATATTGAGCAGTCTCTGAGGGCGTTTGGCAACTCCATGTGATCATAACATCGTCAAACATAATATCACTTTTTAATTTTTTGTTTTTTGTATTTCAATGGCATTGTGGCATTAAAAAAATTAAATCCAATAATTATTATAATAAATAAATGAAAAAATACAGTCCCGGTATACACTTTTTTTAAAGAATAATGAATACAATTTTTAAAGAAAATAAACATTGCAACATGCCAGTCGCAATGCGCACACACACCCGCAAACACACACCATAACGCACACCATACAAACACCCACACTCAGTTCTAAATGCTGAATGAGTCTGATCAACATCAGGGTGGTTGAGACTCACACTTTGCTCTTAATGTTTTTTTTTTTTTTTGCTTTTTGTAGACATACTTTATGGCGCCATCTACAAGGGGTCCTGACTCCACTTCTTGCTCAGATCTTAGAGGTGCTGGATCGAGACTCCAACCTGGATCTTCTGTACAATGCAGGGCTCAGTGAGGGACTCCTCCAGTTCTGGCTGGACATCTTTGAGGATGTAAATCTTCTGGACCTGACAGTGTCATCACTCTTAAAGTAAGAGTTTGTAAACTATTGCTAATATCTATCACACAAATGTGTCAAGGTTCAGTCCTGCCCTATAACCTGATAGAACTCATCCTGGTTTCAGAATGCAGGTTTGATGAATTTATAGACTGCAGCTACAATAGTGCCCACTACTTCTTGTGTAATAGCATTTACACTGAGGGGGTGAAGACAAAATGGGCCCCCCTCTGTGTTCATAGGTTCTTGTGGCAGCTTGTTATCCTGGTGATGTGCTTGATGCTGCATGGTGAGGATAGTTATCCACTAACCTCAGCCTACAGCAGGAGTGTCCACAATTTTTTTGGCCTGAGATCTACTGTCCAGTGGACAGGTCATCGTAATGTACATATATAAATTCATTTTATTTAAAGCTTCAATGTTTAACCCTTTACAATTCAAGGGAATCCACTGAAAAAAACAAAACGCTATTATTCTGATGATTTGCACTGATAGCCTTCAGCCAGGTGGGAGGAGTCTGACAGTAGCTGCAGATGCCAATTCTTGAACAGGTTTCCAATTAATCATAAGTGAGGATGAACATCCAAAAATGCTGTCAAATATTTGGCGCATTTTCTCATGTTTGGATATTTTTCTTCAGACAGCAAGTTCCAAAACTGCCCAGCACAGGGCCTTGACATCATTTGAATGTCAGTTTGCAGGGCTAAAATTAGGTCTTCCAAAGCAGATGTGACATCTGTATGTAGCAGGAAATCTGACTCCTCCCCTTCAGCTTCATCCATGTACGCGCCAAACAGCTGTCTCTGCAGAGATCGCGCCCAAATCCAACAAGCCATTTTTTGTCATTCATTACTTTGGGCATGTTTAACACTTTTAAATGAGCACATTTTAAACGAGATACGATTGTGTCAGAGGGTGTGGCCGTGTGCCGGTTTGTGAATGGCGTGTGTGTGTGTGTGTGCGGTGGAGTGTTCCACAGCGATCTACCAACATGCATTGTGTGCTCAACTGGTCGATCGCGATCAACGTTTTCGGCAGGCATGCATTATGTATAATATAAAGTTGTATTCTAATGAAATAAATACTCTGACACCAATTGGATCTTCTGTAGCGCTGCAGAACGAGAGCTCGACGTCCAGTGCAGCCTACTGGTGGGGGGAGAAGCTCGTCCATGCAGTGCTCCATTCAGCTGGATCATTAAACAGTTCAGTGACAACCTGTGGGTGGAGTCTCAGTATGTTCAAGGTGAAGAACCAGACACCAGAGTCAACAGTGATAACTGAAGTTCCAGATTGAAGATTGAAGGTTTGACGGTTTGAGAACTAAAATGCTCTTTGTGTGTGTGTGTGTATGTGTGTAAGGTGTTGAGCAAAACATCCAGGACAGGCTCAAACAGTTTGTGAGTGCAATGAGCAGTTGCAGTTTGGGCGTCCACATCGAGCGGCTGTCTCAGACAGAGCGAGCTGAACTCGGACAAAAGTATCTGACTGACTACATCATCCTGTCATTTAACCCCAGGACAGAGGATGAGGTTCAGGTGAGAGACGCAGCGCTGAGTACACATTTCATTATGATCTATTCTAATGAAAGATGGAGTTTGTAGTGCTACAGACCCATTTTGTAGTCCATCTGTTTCTGTCTATTCCTCTTTGCTCTGTTCTTTGGTGATCAGGACCATGGACAGAGCAGATGTTATTAGGGTGGTGGGTGGTTTTCAGTGCTGCAGTAATTCTAACAGTTAAACTAATCTAAATTAATCAACTGTATGACTGAACCCCAGGTGTACCGCGGCGCTATGTTGGGTTGCGTGGCCGCTCTGCAGCAGAACCTCGGGGCACCTCCTGATCTGTCTCCATCCTGGATAATGGCAGCAGCTCAACTCTACTGCCCTCGACTGGAAACTCTGTCCCTCGCAGTGCAGCTTCAGCCTCAGCTTGTTCCTCTGATCCTCAAACAGCACGCTCACCAGAACCAACCAGACATGGTACGAGGTTCCCCGTTCCCCTTTAGCACTGTTCTAACAAGAAAACCAAATGATGTTTATTCATTCTGATTAAAAAGAAATGTTCAGTTCAAAGACTTTCTGAGGTCACGTTTTTAAAAATCACATGAAAACATTACATTATTCTGACTGTATCATTTTTACGTGCGCTTGTCCCAGCACATTAGTGGAAATTTTTGGTCAGGTTAAATTTCATATTTTCCTTATCTTGGATCGAAGCATTATCTCACATCACTGTCACATCTGAGTTGTGTATTTGATTCTGAGACCTGTGTTCTTCACAGTTTGAGGACATTCTCGCTGTTGTAATGTGTGTGGAACAAACTAAGCTGCAGCGCCTGACCTCGTTTCCTGACTGTTCCTCCTTCCTGAGCAGAGTGGAACTGCTGCAGCCCTGCCTACAGAGAGCGTTCAGCTGTAACTACAGCGCTCTCTGCAGTCCTGGATGTCTCCAACATCTGAACGCTATAAAGTAAAGCTCCTGAACTAAGACATGTTCCCTCTGTTGTTTGTGTGTTGTTCTCTGTGACGTTGGTGTGTTTGTGATCTTCAGGTTGGTGTGGCAAGGCATGCTGGTGGTGGCTGCTTTCATCGAGCAGGTGGTGGTGAAGGTGGATTCACATAATGAGAGACAAATGGCACTGACGCTAAAGCACTGCTGCACGCTTCAGAAGGTGAGTCCCACAGAATGCGAGATGCTGTCAAAGGTGGCAGAAGTACTGATAAAAGTACTAGTAATATTAAAAATAGTTCAAGGTAAAAGTATGATTAATTTTTTTACTCAAGTAGAAGTATAAAAGTGCATGCACCTACATGTACTTAAAGTAAAATTTATTTGAAAACCACTTTTGATTGCATTTTTAACAGGGTAATATTTTGTTCAAATCAAATCAACACTGTGTTCCAAATTATTATCCAAATAAAATTTTCTCAGATTTTTCAAAATTATCTATATGAATTGCAGTCATTGCAATTTTCCAGGCATCAACTTTTAGAGTACAATTGAAAGGCTTTTGAACAAACTACCAACGATAACAGTATATTTAAAAAAATAAAACACTCAAAATGAAAGTTTGATTTCAATTTGTAATCGCAAATTACATTATATCGCAAATAACTATTTTTTTTTTGTTCTTTATAAAAATGAAAAGTTTGAAAACTCTGCTGTGCATAATAATTTGGAACATGCATTTTGAGTGTTTTATTTTTTCTTTAAATATATTGTTATCATTAGCAGTTCATTCAAAAACCTTTCAATTGTACTCTAATAGTTGATGACTGGAAAATTACAATGAGTGCAATTCATATAGGTAATTTAGGAAAAGCTGAGAAAACATTATTTGCATAATAATTTGGAACACAGTGTACTCAGCTATAAATAATAAAGTATTCTGAAATTCTGATAAAATGTCTTTACCTCTACCAGCTTGTAGAGAAACGAGTACACCAAAGACGCATTCGAGTTCTTGTTTGTGGTGGCCACCACTGTGCAAAGCTCAGGTTAAGACACAACAATAATAACAATAATAATCTAAACATACTGTGGCATATTTCTAAACACCAAATCCTTAAATATTCTTATAAACAATAATCTAATGCTGTGTGTTGTTGGCTTTGTTACCCTTAGCAACATTTATCAACGTGTATTAATTTATGTTAGCGTTATCATCTTTGCATGTTGCCCAACATGAACATAAATGTACAAATGTGGGTTTTTTTTGTTTGTTTTTTTAATCATTCACTATCTTCCGCTTAATCCTCTACATGGGTCTGGGGGGTGGGGGTGGGATTCCCCATGCCCATCCAGGGGAGAACATCTCGGGCGCTGGGCAAATACACCCAGCACAGAGTGCCAATCTATCGCTGGGCACAACCTCTTTTGGGATAAATAAATAAATAAATAAATAAAACTAATTGTAATTTGTGCTAAAAGTTATGTTTGTGTTTGTCTCCTATAAAAGGATACAATAGATATTACTGTGCTTGATCCACATAAAGTGAACGTTGCCATGAGTAATAACCGGGCACACTAGCCCTTCCTCTTCCTGTTGCAACAGCAGTGGAAGGAAGTGGTCAATTGCAGTCATGTCCACATCACCTTTATAGTTGCGATATATCAGGACCTATAGTGCAAGAGAAAAAGAAAGGTAAAATTTAGTTAGTGTTAACATTATAGATTACAGATTATTATGTATTATTACATTCATGGAGCAGACAAAAGTTTGTGGTTAAAGAACCAGCCTTGCAAGCTGAAAGTTTCCGGTTCGATTCTCTGTCCCAAAGTATGCTTGCAGGCGTGCTCTTGGGGGGGTTCAGGGTCAGTACACTGTAAAGCTGCTCTGGGACAATGCACTGTTGTAAAAAGCGCTATATAAATACGTTACTTGAACTTTTTTGCGCATAAGACCACAATTCAAGAATAAGTTGTGACTTATACACAAATGTAGTAAAATTTTTGTAGCTGATTTTAAATTTGTAATGGTAATGACTCTGTGTTCAAAAATAAAGAGGTTTTAATTAAAAGTGAAATGATTCAATAGTGGAGCCTAGTGGCGTCCGAAAATGTTGGACAGTTGAGGCAGGGTTTGGCTACCTGGCTACCAGTAAGATAGCGCCCTGTGGGTTATTTAAAAAGGAGACAGGAGTGGAAGTGAGTGTCAGACGTGTTTTCGTGTGTTCTATGGAAAAAAAAAGTTCGTCAGGTCAGATGGCAAATTGTGTCGTTGTTATTTCCACGCCGAGTGCCGCCACAATAATAAATAACGTTATATGACGTTTAACACAAGCCCATGGCGTTTAACTGAAGCATTAAAAACAACAGAAGCGTTAGAAATCCAGAATGCCCTTGCAGAACTGAGAGGCTGCTTCAGGACGGTCGCCATGTTCATAAGGTCATAAAGCAGCATCAACATTCCTAAACTTAATTTAATCAATACGGTAGCAGATGTTTTAGGAGGGTTAATAAAATATAACAACAAAAAGTACAGTATCCATTTAAACTTGGCTGTCCGCTTTGTTTAGATTAAAGTGGCGTTTCTTACCTTGCCTTTGAGGTCCAACACGAACACCGCTGAGGCAGACATGACCCAATCGAGTCGTTTTAAACAACCTAAAAGTGTTTCACCGAAGGATTAAAACCGAACAGATCGATTTCATTCCATATAGAATTGGAAACAGGTAAATAAATCGTGTATCTATTTGTTTCCTTTAACAAGCGCAAAGTCTTGACGTCACACAGGTAAACCATTGACAGCACTTACCTGTCCGGAACGGGAAATGAGGAGTGCGGCCTGATCCCAAACACAGTTTCCCGGCCTTCTCAGTGTTTATCCCTAAACACTACTCCCCACACTACTCCCTACACTACTCCCTATACACTACACACTACATAATGAGTGTTCATCTGTGACTCCGTCTGAGTTATTTAGACTTAAATTGCATTGCTTTATTTTATGCATTTGCGGAAAAAAAAGTAACGAAATGAAAAGATTCATTCTGCGATTAAAATGTTTCTATAGCACTATACACCTCACCCTACTCGCTAAACACTACTCCCTACACTGTACTCCCGCTACACTACTCCCTACCCCCTATACACTACCCGCTACATAATGAGTGTTCATGTGTGACTCAGTCTGAGTTCTTTAGACTTAGATTTGGCAGCCAAAAAGTAACACAATAAGATTCATTTTGCGATTAAAATGTTTCTAAAGTACTGTAAACACCTTAGTGTTTGGATTATACAAACATAATTTATATCTGTTCAGTAATGCAGTGAACAAACTACGTACACTTTACATAGCCAATCATAGGAGAATACATCGCTCCAAATTAGTATTCATTCATTCATTCATTCATTCTTTTCGCTAAAATCCTCTAAAACGGTGTCCCCATGCCCCATCCACGGGAGAACATTTCGAGCGCTGGCCAGATATATCCAGGACAGGGCGCCAATCTATCACAGGACACACTCACAGACACACAAATGCACACTATATACGGGCAATTTGGAGCATTCAATTTACCTTAAACCTTTTGGGCTAAATTACCTCTTTGGGCTGTGGGAGGAAACCGGACAACCCGGAGAAAACACACAAGGAGATATGTTGAACTCCACCCAGATCAGGATATCCCAAACCAGGATTCCCGGCTCTGAAAGACGAACGTGCTTATAACTACGCCACCATGCCGCCATGTTATTATTTTTATTATTAGTAGTAGTAGTAGTAGTAGAAGTAGCAGTAGTAGTGGTATTTATTTTTTATTTCATTATTGTTGTTATTATTATTGCTGTTGTTATTTATAGTAGTAGTATTATTGTCCCAATTTAAAAAATATTAAATATATGGCTTAAACTTGTACATGTTGGAAAGACAAAAATAATGTCCTTTTAATCTGTGGTAATGTTGTTATTTGAGAAAATGCACACAAACTGCACCTACCCTCCAAGTTTTGTTTTGGTCTTGACCGCATAACAGATTTACACAACAAACAAACTATAAATAAATAAATAATAAAAGAAGAAAAAGAAGACGAAAAACAGTAGAAGTTTTAACACCCCTAATACAAAGCTTGATATTAAGTGTGTAGATTTATGCTTGTCCACAAGGCAGCAGTACAGTGTCGTCTATTGCCCACAAAGCAGCGTCGTCATATGAGTGTGTAGTCGACGTCTTGTTCGTTATGTCCATGTTTGGCTCTCCAGGTCAACGAAAGATTATCAGTAGCAAAAAGGAATGTTCTAAAGTTTTTAAAAATAACCTTTGTTGTGTTCTGTAGTAAATAGATGTGGATCCTTTGAATCCTTTGAATCAGGTTTTTACAAACCGGATTCCAAAAATTGGAAGTTGGGACAACAAACAAATTGTGAATAAAAACTGAATGCAATGATGTGGAGATAACAATTGTATATATTTTATACGTAATAGAACAAAAATGACAGATCAAAAATTTAATCTGAGTAAATGTAACATTTTAAAGAAGAAATATGTTGATTTAAAATTTCAGTGTCAACAAATCCCAAAAAAGTTGGGACAAGTAGCAATAAGTGGATGGAAAATGAAACTGAGTGTATAACAAACAGCTGGAAGACAAATTACACTAATTAGGTCAACTGACAACATAATTGGGTATAAAAAGAGCTTTTTCCAAAATGGTAAGAGGATCACTAATTCTGCCATTGTTGCACAGAAAGATAGAAAGATAGAAAGACTTTTAAATTATCATCATCAACCAGGCATAACATCATCAAAAGATTCAGAGAATCTGGAACAATCGCTGTGTGTGAGGGTTAAGGCCATAAAACTCTACTGGATGCTCATGATCTCCGGGCCCTTAAACGTCACTGCACCTCAAACAGAAATGATACTGTCAAGGAAATAACAGAATGGGCTCAGGAATACTTCCGGAAAGCATTGTCAGTGAACATTCCACAATCCACCGTGCCATCCGCTGTTGCCAGCTGAAACTCTACAGTGCAAAGAGGAAGCCATTTCTAAACAAGCTCCACAAGCTCAGATGTTTGCACTGGGCCAAGGGTCTTTTAAAATGGAGTGTGGCAAAATGGAAGCCTGTTCTGTGGTCAGATGAGTCACGACTTGAAGTTCTTTATGAAACACTGGGATGCCATGTCATCCGGACCAGAGAGGACAAGGATAACCCAAGTTGTTATCAACGCTCCGTTCAGAAGCCTGCATCACTG
>JAOUQT010082844.1:0-10004 GCA_025769995.1 Xyliphius kryptos
ACTCAAATGGATTTTCCTTCTAACACTTCATCTTTAAATTGTACAGTTCGTAGAGCCAATGTACCTGAAATGCTCAATGGGGACTGTATATCAGATGTTGATGAAGGTATTTTTGCTTACTTTTTTAGACTTAATGGCTGTTTCCATACATTAATTTTATCACTCACTTCATTTTATCACAATCTAACTTCCATTCTTTACTCACTTTTCCATGCTTTGTTGTTCTGGATGCTTTTCTTTGGTTTGACTTGGATTTCAGGCACAATACCCCTGAATGGATTACTTATGTTACATGCTTGAAATGCAAACATACTTTTTGTCCTGCATTTTGCTTTTATTTTTTAGGAAGGTATGTTTCCCCACAGTGGCTGTCTTATGTTAACCAGTGACCTTTGTCTGTGGTTTGTGTGTTTGTTGTAGCTTTACAATAAATTAGCAGTTCTACAGTGAAGCACGGTTGAGTATATTATTTATATCAGTGCTATTCACATTTCTGATTATATTTATATTGATGCATTAAAAAAGATTTAAGAAAAGACTGATTCTTGGGTTGTGCTTGTCATTTAGTTTGGGTAAAGCACAAGTTTTTACTATTGGCCAATTGTTTGTCAGTTACAATTGGACTGTTAGTCAAAGTTAAATGATGTCTTAGATACATTAAGCTGTTCTGATGAGTTACTTGGGTGTTAATTGGTAGAATAATCTATATTTTTTTAAACACGAGATAAAATGGGGCTGACCCCCCACTCCTTAAATCTCTGACAGCTGACAGCTCTCCTGCGCCTATCTCTCAAAGACAACATTTGAATGTGAAGCTGAGCATGTGCACTCAGCTTCTTTGGATGATAAACGCGAGGCCTGTTCTGAGGGGACCCTGCTTTTTTAAAAGGCTGGATGATCTTGGCCTGTGCTGCAGCTCAGTTTCATGATGTTGGCAAGCTTCTTGTAGTCTTGACCATCTTCATGTAGTGCAACAATTCATCTTTTAAGATCCTCAAGGAGTTCTTTGCCATGAAGTGCCATGTTGGAACTTTCATTGATCAGAATAAGAGAGTGCGAGAGCTGTACTACAGAATTGAACACACTTGCTCCCTATTCACACCTGAGACCTAGACCTAACAAGTCACATGAAATAGTACTATTTGAAGGAAATAATAAATTTACACTGTTTCACCCAGACTTCTATTCTTTGTGTCAGAGTGTCATTTTGTCAGTGTTATCGGATGAAAAGATATACTTGAATATCTTACTTATAATCCTAGCTAAACCCTCAATTCATCATGACCTGACCCCCCAAATTGATGGTTCCACAATCTCGCCAACTGACTCGGTCCGTACTTTCTCAATTGATAATCGACTTAAACTTTCAGATCAGGTCATGATAACTACTCGTTCCTGCAGATTCATTCTGTATAGCATCAGGAAAATCAGACGTTTCCTAACAGAACAGGCTCCTTAGCTGCTGGTTCAAGGCCTCATCCTACCCCGGCTCGACTATTGTAATGTTTTGCCTGCCGGTCTCCCAACTATAAAACAATCTGGCCTCTACAATTGGTTCAAAACTCCGCCGTCCAACTCGTGTTTAACCAGCCAACGTGAACTCATGTCACTTCATTACTTATCAACTTGTCTTTTGCTCTGTGCACTCCATTCACCTCGGAAATTTCTGAGCTTCATGTTGGTTTTACCATGGCCTTATCACTAGTAAAACTGCTCACGTGATCCATATTCTTGTTATTTCACTAAAGTATCAAAATGATTTTGCTTTTGACAGTGTGTGTTTAATCAAGATGACATTCAAATTAAACACAATCATCATTATAGAAATGTAGAAAGATACATAAGACTTACTTAATATTTCTTGCAGCTGAATATTTAAAAATGTCATGATTTAACATGTTTTACAAAGCTGTGTGGACAAGTTAATGTCTTGCAAATTAAAAAAAGAAAATTAAGTAATCTTTTTGTAAAAGTGTCCAGCAGCTGGCCAATCCTAAATCAGTCTTTGTGTGGGTGGGAAGCACACACAAACACTTCTCTCACAAGTCCTGATAAAAAAACAGCCTGTAGGTGACAACTGCTTCCCCAGCCTCACAGATGCCTTGAGATGCATTTGTTCATGCTCTTATTGGGACAGCCTTGTGCATTATTTATGTATTTTGTTGAAGGGGTTTTGTGTCCACAGACAGACTGTCACCAATCCGTTATTTACCCTATTAAAGAGCTTACTAAATATAATGACTACAAACATTATAATTACAATCATTTACATTTAGATACACTTTTATGCAAAGAGACTTACAAATATCACAACTTGATTGGGGTCAGAACACAAAGTTAATACAGAATCCCTGGAGCAAAGAGGGGTAAGGGTCTTGCTCAAGGGCCCATATTGGCAATTTCGTTGGACCTGGGAGTTAAACCACCAAACTTTAGATTGATAGTCCAACACCCTAACCACTGAGGTATCCACACCCTAACCACTCCCACAATCACCTACTCATTCTTGCTAAACTGAATAAAATACAACACTACATGTAACTTTTTTGTCTTTACATGTAAAGACAAATTTAGTTTATTTTAGTTACAAACCACTGAGAAACAAGTCATGAGGACAAATCAAACCTCAGAAGCAGCAAAAAATGTTTTACAAATCTGGTTTGTAAAACTGTCAAAACTAACCATAAGGATTTGCTTATGAACATCACTAGTTCATATGTTTGGGTAAGGCATCTTTTTACCACATTTCAGTCACATTGATGTGCATTTGTGACATTGGTGGTTTTTAAGCAATTTAGCTACACCATAAAATTTACATTCAGCAGTTTTTCCAAAAAGGCAAGGATATTTCCCACCATTTTATTCCTGATGTTCAATTACTGCTATTAGTGTGGCATGTCAATGGTTAAGTAAAACCTTATCTTCTAGTTTTGATCACGGTAAACTTTTCAAATACGACATTTATACACATTTGTGGTCTGAAGACATTTGCAGATCTCTCACATAAGACTTGACATCTTGGGTTAGTAGGGGAGAAAGTGGCTATATGTTGAACCACATAGATGTAAGCTATATTTGTTAGTAATTAGCTTTTACTACACTATTTTGGCAACGTGTAGCTGTACTGTACAGTACATACTACACAACCTTTCATGTGGTAAGACGCATTTGTTAGAGGACAAGTCAAAATTCACCAGTTCAAAAAAATATTTTTTTGCTTTAAAATGAAAAGCAGAGCTTCCTGAGTATACACTGAAACCATTTCTCTTCATTTCCTGGGTTTCAGCTTGACGTTCTCGGTTTCTCCTCAAACATCGACAGCAAAACATTTTTATACATTTTTGGCTGGCATGTACAGTCTCATGCATTTTAAAACCAGTGACTAATCAAATTTTGAAAACACTGCAGGACTTGTTTTAAGTTTAAAATTCCCTGTGTGAACAAGATAAAGCAATAAATTTTAAAAACAATGACCAAGACAACCAATTTCATGTTATGATTAGTTCTGATCTGTCATGACCAACATCTTCTCCCTTAACAGATTTTCATTCTGAATTGCAAAAACAAGGAGTTTACAGCTGAGTGTTTAAGTTGTTTAAAACACCTGGGGATCATGTATTATATGATCATTTGCATACACAGAACTTCATGTGGCTGTAGCCTACAGGCACATGTTCTAGTATGGATGTAGTGCTATGTTCACATCAAATATAAATAACAATAACTAAAAAGTCCAACCTGCACTGTAAACCCTAATACTGAATGAACTTAAAAAAATTAATTGAAATTACTCAATTTCCTATATGTTGTAGACATTACTTAATCTTAATCAGCAATTTGTAATCCCTTTGAATGATCATGAGAACTTTGTGTTTTAAGAGACGTTAACTCAATAATACAAGTTTTAGCTTTACTGTCTGGTAAAGTTGTATATCAGTTCATTTTCTGAGGTCATATTCAAACAACAGGTAGGTGTGAAAATACAGTTTAAACAGATTAGACAGGTTAGTTAGCTAAACAGAGAACTTAGCTGTTGGAGCTAAATTAGCTGTTAAAATAGATAACGCTAGGTTGGCTGGCTTTCTGTATTTTGCTAAGGTTTGACAGAAATGTTTAAGGTTTCTCAACCACATTTATTTTACGTATTGCTTTATTTGATAGCTCGGTTATGATTGGCCAGTAGCTAGCTCGTGTTATCTAGTTAGCTTGCCCACTGCACAAGGAGGTGTCTAAACGACGTTGAATGGTTGTGTTTTGGAAACATAGCTATAATTTTACATGTAGTAAATTGAATCTATAGCACTCGCAATTACTTGAGAAATTTGATTCATTTAGCTGAGTCGGTTTGTTTGCGTTTGTCCGTTTCATAAACTGCATGCTCTGTTCCGTTTCATTCAATCGATTCATCCAACTGATTCATATGTCGCCTCATTTCCAGGGCGCACGGCCAAGTTGAAGTTTCACCCGCTCAGAGAAAAGTAAGCTACACCGCTGTATTTATTTAGCTATCATGGCTGTTAGACATTGACTGTAGAAATGCGTTGGTCCAGACACTAATACAATTTTAACAATAAACAAGGCGTGTCTCAAGCAAAAACGCATTCTGGTAGTTAAAAACTCAACAAATTGTTCCATCTCAAATTATGTTGCTGTTACGTTTTGGAGCTATGTTAAATTTTAATTGGTACAACAGTTATTTTCAGGTGCCCTCAACCAATTTTTGACTATTCTTGTGTAGTTTGCTTTATATTATCATGGGATTCCCATGATAACTAGCTAATGCATGTTTGTCTATCTTGTAGTTTAGGTATTAGAAAAACAAGTGTCAAAGTGTTGTCACTTGTTTCATAGTTTTGTGAAACTGCTGCTCTTTTCCAATGAATAAGATTTGATACCATTGATTTGATGTTATTTGGATTTTTTGCAGTTGTAATATTAGTGCCACCTTCATTTAGAATAGTTTGGGTATAAAACCAGTGTGATGGGCACATTTTGGTGAGTGACAACCACTTCTTATAAACCTTGCAATAAACCTCACAAAGCAAGTTAGATCAGTTGTGAAATAATTTGACTTAGAAAGTTAAATTACAGGTGCAGTACATTGTGAGTGTCATGTACTTAGAGTTAATCTGTTGAACTTAGACATGCATTTGTTCAACTCAATATAGTATTACAAGTTACTAAAAAAAAAACTTAAGTCATTTGAGGCAACAAATAACCTCAACTTATTTGAGTAAACTTAACTTATTAGGGTTTACAGTGTAGTTACTTTGACTTAAAAAGTTAAGTTACAGGTGCAATACATTTTGAGTGCCATGTACTTAGAGTTAGTCTGTTGAACTTGAAGACATGCGTTTGTTCAACTTAAGACGGTATTACAAATTACTAAAAAAAAACCTTAATTCATTTGGCGACTAATTACCTCAAATTATTTGAGTAAACTTAACTTATTAGGATTTACAGTGTGGTCACTAACTGAAATTATTGAGGAGATTTTTATAATTATATAGGTAGTAAAACACTCACCCTTTCCGCTTTGCCAGGCTGTGTACCAGGACAGACTGAGAAACGATGTAAAGAAAATGATGGCAGTGGCCAGAGTACCATTTCTGAGCCTCATCTCATTTCAGCAACTGTCCGCGGTGGCCGTGGCTCCTCACACTCCTTTAATTTTAACTCCTTCAGTTAAATGGTCTCAGCTTACCACAGAATTTTTGTAACCAAACTGAGCCATTATTAGTCATCCTGACCGTGTTTTATCAAACATTATAATCCAGCTGATTTAGTTAAGAAGAGTCAACAGCTGCTGCCTCGAAAGCTTCTGCAACATAAAAAAGACCAGTGTTTATATATTATGGGAAAAAAATACCTTCAACCAATGCACATCACTAGTTAGGTAATTATATGGAAGTGACATGTATGGAGACACCGACACATTACACCTAAAGAAGTTTTTATGACTTCCCCTTTTAGGTAGTTAGAATTGCTTCCACATTTCTTGAAAATATTTTTACAAGATTTTAAAGTACATCTGGCTCACAAGATTTTTTCTAATTTAATGCAAATTGTTTAATAGTATACTGAGATCAGGACAGTGTCTTTAAAACTGTGGTGTTGCACTGGATCGCAAAAACGCTGATACAGAAAATGTTTCCTCCAAGTTAAACATATTCAATTTTCCAAAATGCTCAGTCTTTGATTGTAATCATCGTTTCTTATGTTTCATATATACCCAGCGATGCCCGAGACATTCTCCCCTGGATGCGCATAGGGAACCCCACCGTGACCCTAGTACAGGATCAAGCTGAAGTTAATGAATGAGTGAATGTTTCAGATTTCACAGAAAACAACTGTTCCCCTTTTAAAGTACAGTATTAAAATTAAAATAAAGTTAGTTAAACTAAGAAAGTATGTTACTTTTCTTTCACAAAAACAACTTAGTAGTTAATACATAGATATAATTGGTATTTTGTTGTTTTTTTGTCTCCATATAGCAGGTGTATGGAAATAAACGGCCGTCACCTCATATCTGGCATCGAAATCGTACAACAGTCTCGTTCTGGAGCTGGACGTTACAACGTTCTGTCCCATTGTTGATTTTAACAGGAATTCTTTTTAAAAGCACGTACCCTGGAGTCAGGCAGTGTGATAGGAGCCTTAATTTGAGCTTGATTGGTAGAAATATGGACAAAACTTGAAATAGGATAGAGTCGGGACCATTTCCACTTCGTAGAATTATTTTATACACCGGCATCAAGCTGCTTCGGTCTGGATTTCCGGACATTAATTCGGAGTTCCTATACTAGAGAGAGTGGGGGTAGATTGTGGTTTTGCCTGTTGCGACAACCCACAAACCTGTAAATCAGCCGCCGCAGCCTCACTGGGAGCTAATGCTTGCTAACACGTATCTGTAGTTAGCCAGATGTGAAACCATCGCTCAGATCACTCAACGGCAGCTAGCTAGCAACCAACAGTCGGTTAGCTGTAAGCGACATGGCGTATAAAGATAAGAGCAGGACACAGGGCATGGCCATACGAACCAACCTACACCGTCATTAACAACTCGGAAAAAACATTCCGGAATTAGAAGAGCTAGTGAAATACCTGCCGGAGACAAAAATGTCAGATACAACGAGGCGTTTCGCTCTAAAATGTGCACACTCCGGTATACTCACTCGGCAGACCACACACAGCGGACAACGAACAGCCTCGGCTCACCTGACTGTTACGCGAGCCTTCGCGTTATTATACCGACATCAACGCACGAGCACGCCACTCCGCCGAAACTGCTGTGCTCTCGATCAACCTTTCCAACGACCCCGCCCACTCAGTCACGTGCCCAGAACCCACCTACTGACAGAAGCGAGACACGTACCCCGCCCATTCGCACTTCCACTTTGTTTGTTGTTCTCTATAAAGGACTTGCTTAACGCCTATTAGACCGCCAGAGGGCAAAATAATATTTTTCTTAACAAATAGTCTACAATGCGCATTGTGTGGCATTTGTACCTCGTTTGTGGTACAAAAACTGGGAAAAGACATTCTTTAAAAAGCTTTATTTCACAATTAATCTCACGAATGAATTATAATCCAAGCTTTTAAATCTTATTTTGTGGCACTCACTGCATTCACAGGTGCTGGTCATGAAATTAGAATAGCATGGAAAAGTTGATTTATTTCAGTAATTCCATTCAAAACGTGAAACTTGTATTTTATATCCATTCATTACACACATACTGATATATTGCAAATGTCGATTTCCTTTTATTCGATGATTATAACTGACAAATAATGAAAACCCCAGATTCAGTATCTCAGAAAATTAGAATATTATTTAAAATCAATACAAAAAACTTTTTTTTAGAAAGTATAAACATGAAAAGTATGTACAGCACCCAATCATCACCCAATAATTAGTTGGGGCTCCTTTGGCCTGGATTACTGCAGCAATGCGCCATGGCATGGAGTCGATCAGTCTGTGGCACTGCTCATGGTTTATGAGAGCCAGGTTGCTCTGATTGTGTCCTTTAGCTCTTCTGAATTGCTGGGTCTGGTGTATCGCATCTTCCTCATTACAACTCAGTAGATTTTCTATGTGGTTTAGGCCAGGTAAGTTTGCTGGTTAATTAAAGACAGCGATACCATGGTTCTTGAAACAGGTACTGGTAGCTTTGGCACTGTGTGCAGGCCCAAGTCCAGTTGGAAAATGAAATCTGCATCTCCATAAAGTTGGTCATCAGCAGGAAGCACCAAGTGCTCTTAAAGTGCTCTTACTTCCTGGTAAATGGCTGCATAGACCTTGGACCTCAGTAAACACAATGGACCAACCCCAGTAGATGACATGGCATGGTTTTTTTCCACAATCCTCTCTGGGGTGCAGTTATCCCTATTGCTTGTACCCTTTTTTGACCACATATTTTCCTTCTATTCGCCTCTCTATTACTGTGCTAGGACACAGAGCTCTGTGAACAGAGAACCTCTTTAGCAATGAACTTTTGTGTCTTGCTCTCCTTGTGCAAGTATCAAAGGTCATCTTTTGGACAACTGTCAGGTCAACAGTCTTCCCCATGATTTTGTAGACTACAGAACTAGACTAAGAGACCATTTAAAGGCCTTTGCACATGTTTTTGAGTAAATTAGCTGATTATAGTGTGGTACCACGTGTCTAATTTTGAACCTTTTCACAATATTTAAATTTTCTGAGATAGAGTTTTTGATTTTTAATTGTTGCCAAAATTAAAAGAAATAAATATTTGAAATATACCATTCTGTATGTAATGAATTAATATTATATACAAGTTTTACTTTTTGAATGGAATTACTAAAATGAATAAACTTTTTCATGATATTCTGATATTATGGCCATCAACTGTATAGTGAAGAAAACTGGAATCATTTTTAAAGTAGTAACCTGACCTATCTACACGTAATGGCGTGAAAGTTGATTATTCTAAAATGAGCTTCATTTCACAAATAATATAATAAAAAAATATAGTCCAATATTTTATATTAAAAAAAATTATGACAGTCCTACACCTAGGTGTAAAAAGGAGGGGTGATCAGAGATCGTTTTAACCCTAGTCTTGTTTTACTCTGATTTAGGGTGTGATTAGGGAGTTGGGCTAGTAATCCAAAAGTGGGTTCAAATCTCAGCACCTTAAAAGAAAGAGACAAGCCTCCCAACCACTGGAGAGGCACCTTCGCTTACACCCCCCAACACCAGCAATAGCTCCAAACAGGTCAGTCAGCTTATAAGGTGGAGGAAAACTGATGGGTGCTACAGTGTTGATGTCAGCAGTACATGTTTTCAAAACAAGCTTGGACCCTGGGTGTCTGCAATTTATCTTATTCCAGTACTTATCAGAAAAAGAAAAAACAGACAGTTCCGTTCAGAAACAGTAAATAGAACCAATCTGAAACAAATCAAATGTGAGTCAAAGATTCCATGTCAAAGTGCAGAAGTTAATAAGTTAGCTGTTTTAAACGTAAGATCTCTTACTAACAAATCACATTTAATTAATGATTTTATTACAGAGCATGAGCTTGATTTTATGCTTTTAACTGAAGCTTGGCTAAATGAATGTAGTGTTGCAATGGTATTAATGAAGTCAGCACCTCTAAACTTTCATTTTGTAAATGTTTCTCGTCCCAATAGAAAAGGTGGCGGTGTAGCAGCTCTGTTCCATGAATCTTTTTAATGCAAGCAGTTATGGTTTGGTGACTTCACATCATTCGAGTACCTCTGTGCAGTTCTAAATGGCACACCACAAATTTTTACTAGTGACTGTCTACAGGCCTCCAAAAGAAAAATTTGATTTTATTGATGATTTTACAGAGATGCTGTAGATATTTTTGTAGATTTTGACCACTTTTTTATTGCTGGAGATTTTAATATACACATTGACAACCCCAAGGACCGTCTGGCGAAGGACCTACATGCCATATTGGAATCATTTGGCCTTTCACAGCATGTTTCAGGTGCTACACATTCTCAGGGTCACACT
>JAOUQT010082853.1:0-10004 GCA_025769995.1 Xyliphius kryptos
AAGGTACTGACTCTGACCTACAGGACAGTCTCTGGATCTGTCCCCTCTTACCTTCAGTCCATCTTTACTAAATACACGCCGACTCGTTCACTGCCCTCTAGTGATGAACGTCGCCTGGTGACTCCAACTCACCGAGGCGCCAATTCTCACTCCATTTCATTCAGCACCTCTAAATGGTGGAACGAGCTTCCCAACAACATCCGTAAGGCCGACTCACTTATCATTTTCAAGAGACTTCTCAAAACCCATCTCTTCCACAGACACTTGCTAAATGTAAATGAAAAAAAAAAAAAAACACACCAGATCGAGTAATGCACAGGGTTGATGGTTCTTACTAAAAATACTGACTTGTGTTGTTCTCTCATTGAATAAAAGCGTCTGCTAAATGACAAAATGTAAATGTCTTCCACAGACACTTGTTATAAAAGAGAGGAAAATAAAATCTGATCCTTCATTATATGTATATATCTATGATTTTCAAAAATATATGTATTAACACTTGTTTTGTTGCTCTGCTCTCACCTGCTGGACTGAGGGTGCAATAGCAGGAGGCCTTACTGTTGACTCGGAGTGAAGCTTTGGTTGGGGTTTCCTCCAGACTCAGCTCAAGTTTTAGGCGAAAAGGGGAGGACGAGTGAAGCGACGCTTTAGCACACAGATCACAGGGCTCAGGCGACGCAGCCGGACCGCGAGGAATCTGCACCTCTTCCCTATCCCGGTACTGACGCTGTGCCCCGCTGTGGTGCACCGCTCGCTCCCTCTGCCAGATAAAGTGAGTCGGTGCGATGGCCATCACCTGATCACACAAACACAGAATGAAGACATGATTAAAAGGATATTCATTCATTATCTTCCCGAAATATTTTTTCCTAAAATTCAGTTTTCATCTGGTGTCCCCTTAACCATCAGCATGGTTTCAGCCACCACATCCATAAACCTCCTTACCAACCTCCTCAACCTCCTCTTAAAATCATTCTACCCCCCTTTCTCCTCCTCCTTGGCCCAACTGTAGCCCAATTTCCACCAGTACCCTACGGGCCAGATGTTAATTTACATTTAGTTATTTAGCAGACACTTTTATCCAAAGCGACAAGTATCCCAACCTGATAATTGGGGACAGAACCCAGGGTTGATGCAGCACCCTGGAGCAATGAGGGTTAGGGCCTTGCTTAAGGACCCACATTGGTAACTTCAGTAGACCTGAGATTTGAACCCACAACCCATGGATTGCTAGCCCAACACCCTAACCACTGAGCTACCACCTTTCCAAAATTCAGCTCTGGCACCAAAAGTAACTGTGCATATAAATGCAGATATTTGTTTCTTGTTGTTAACTTATTTTTATTCAATTATATCAATAAAACATAATTTTAGCACAAGAGCAAAAATCTAGACTGCACATTTAAGATCCACTGGATTTAAGTATCAGGTCGGGAAATTCTAAAGCAGTATTGCATGAGAGGGCGTGCATTATTGTAAATAAATCACGGGAAAGAGCTGATCGCTGAGTAACCGGTTTCTCTAATGATCAAAAATTACAGAATGCAGTTAATTTAAAAAAAAATGATGTTCTTTTTTTTCACATGGTCAAAATTGTGCAGAAATTAACGATATATAATACATCATATAATACACTTACAATTTCCATTGTGTCTAAATTTTTGACACACAAACTTATTTTTTAATCACTCTGTACATGTTCTCATCCTCTTTTACTCGTAAAAAAGAGCAAAACGTTCATCAATAACACGAGTCAATGAGATAATCACAGTCTCGTGCTCGATTCCGGCTCAGATGAGATCACATCTCGTCATCGTGATTGGAGTGACGCAACACTTTCGAATCACATTTGCATTATACAAATATGAAACGCTCAGAGGTGTGTGTTATTTTCAATAATGTCACAGCTGGACAAACGGCTCGGCCAATCAGATTTAAGAACCGGAACAACCCGTTTTACAATAGTGCATTACATGGGAAGTACTTAAACATTTACCTCTTCGCAACAGCGTCGACTGACTGCGGCGCGGTACTCAATTCGGGCCCACAACCTGTCTCGCTGCTTCAGGAAGCGTGGGAACTGCTTCCTCCAGCCCTTCCCCAAAGCCCAGGGGAAAATCTCGTACTTTGTCTCCTCTTCATCCTCCTCCATGGTGTTGGCCAAATAGCTACAATACATCACAGCGGTTTCACTACAGATGATGACGCAAGTTTATTTAGCATCTGTAGTAACATTCTTTAGGCTGTCAGTCTGCAAACGTCTTGTGCCATGTTATTTTTGCTTTTAATACCGTCATGGAAAAAACATCTATTTGTATAAAAATGTCTGGATAGTTTCACTTGGGGTTTATCAGACTGCAAGAAAAACATGGGCCCTTTTTAAAGACTGCGATACACTCAATAAAGCAGATTCATTAATGTAGTAGTTAATAAACAGCGGTAATGTGATGAGATGAACAGCTGGGCTTACAGAGCAATGAAGAAGTTGGTCCTGCTGTGCTCAGTGAAGGTGAAACGTGCTCTCCTGAAGTACACGAATGTCATGGCAAGCAAATACTGTCATCAGGAATGATGGAAACGAGAAGGACAGAGGATACGTGGTTAGATAAGACTCCAGTCTGTGGTGTATCAGTGTAAATACAACCTTATACAGCAGAGTTTACAATTTTTAGCTGATTGTATTAAAGTTTTTTTTTTTTTTTACCTTGTCTGTAAGTTTGCAACAGCAGTCCATCCACAGAAAGTCTTGAATAAGATCATCATCTAAGAAGAAACATGAATTTATCATCTCAGTGTAGTGAACCAAAGACAAATGGAACGCTGCGGTTACATTACAATACATTTTTAAGTTCTAATTTTAGGCTGGGGTCAGAGAACATGTTAAACAGCAAAGCTGGAGAAGTGAGAATAAAGGTTCAGGGGCTCCATTGGCCCCCCTCTAGAGGTTTATTGATCTTCAGTCTTGCACTGAAGTTTTGGGAATATACTGATAGATATCCAAATACAAATCCTGATTGATTTATTCAATAGAGAGTTTAAGATCAAGACAGTTCATGGGTTTTGAACAATATTCATGGGGGTCACAGAAGTTGAACGCAGGTCAATTTGGCATCTCTTGTTCACCTTCCAGAATGTCCTACCGGGGTTTTAATAGAAAACTGAAGGATATACAGTACAGACTTTACTCACAGGAAAATCTTCACGCCTCATCTTTGGGGGGTTTAGGCTTTGAACTCTGTAAAGCTGCTTTGTGACAATACGCTGTTGTAAAAAACGCTCTATAAATTACTCTACAAGGGTTCCCAGGAGAGAATGTCTCTGGCACTGTCCGAATAAACCTAGGACTGGGCGCCAGTCTACCGCTGGGCACACACTCTGACACACACACACTATAGAGGCAATTTGGAGCATCCAATTTACCTTGAATTGGGCAGCACGGTGGCTTAGTGATTAGGACGTTCACCTTTCAGCACTGGGGATTCCCGGTTCGAGTCCTGATCTGGGTGGATCTTCCTTGTTCTCCTCGTGTCTGCGTGGTTTTCCTCCGGGTTCTCCGGTTTCCACCCACAGTCCAAAAAACATGAATTAAATTGCTCCGTTTAGCGTGTGTGTGAATGTGTGAGTGAATTCTGCCCAGCGCCCGAGATGTTAGTAGAGGTATAAGTGGAGGATAATGGATAGATGTAATTTACCTTGAATCCATGTTTTTGGACTGTGAGAGGAAACTCACACAGACACGGGGCGAACATGGAAACTTCACCAAGATTGGGAATCGAACCTGGGAGAGAGGCGAACATGCTAACCACTAAGCCACCGTGCCGCCCATTTAATCAATAAATATGAATCAGAATGTGAGGGACTGTGGGGCCCGTAAGATGTGGTTTCTAATATGCACTAAGAATGTTCACAATTCAACTTTAAACTCTTATTAAAAAAGAAAAATAGCTAAATACTGTTTAGGACTAAACATACAATTCTGTAACATAAATGTTTGAAAATATTATTTCAACTAAAACAAAAAGAACCTCCATCTGAGAATCCTGACCGAAAATTATAAAAAAAACAGAGGGTTTGTGAGGACGCTACATTCCACAACTAACCAAACAGTCTGAAAAAGGCGGTCATCTCTTGGCGTTGGATGACCAGAGTGGGACTCCAGGGCTGTCTGCTAAAACAGCAGAGGTTTTGTCCCGTGTTGTTGACCTGGCTCTTTCCAGGTGGGCCGCGTGGCTGTTGAACGTTCGGCCGCTTGACCCGAAGACCCCGCCGAAGCTGAATGCTGCGAGCCGCTGCTGAGCCGATTCGCAGCGTGATGGATGGTGGCGTCTCTGCATGCTTTAGCTGCTTCATCGTTCTCTTTTTGTCTAAAATAAAAATAAGACAGATATTAAGATAAGTATTAAGATGTTTTTTCACAAGGCCCATTTAGTAAAAATACTTGATGATGAGAATGTAATTAGACTAGAAGATCCATCTCACAATCAAGATTCAGAGTCAAATGAATGGTGCTTCAATGGGTTGAGAAAATCAAATCCTCCAAAAATCAAACCAACCATGTTTGGACCTTCATGGTCCTTGCTTACCATGAACAGCATGGTCATTTTAAAACAGCAGGTCAGAGGGAACTGACGGTCTTAGACGTCGGTTGCAGACACTTTTATTTTACAATTAGCAGACGCTTTTATCCAAAGCGACTTACAAAACTTTTAATTAGTAGGTTGTGGGTTCAAATCCCAGGTCCACTAAAGTTACTAATGTGGGTCCTTGAGCAAGACCCTTAAACCCTCAGTGCTCCAGGGTGCTGACCCCAACCATCAAGTTGGGATACTTATAAGTCGCTTTGGATAAAAGCGTCTGCTAAATAACTACATGTAAATGTACTGTAGTTACCATTGTGGGTCCATGTGCAAGGCCCTCAACCCTCATTGCTTCAGGGTGCTGTATCTACTCTGTGTTCTGATCTCAACCAACTTGTGATATTTGTAAGTCGCTTTGGATAAAAGCGTCTGCTAAATAACCAAATGTAAATGTAATGTACAAATGAGAGAACACAAGTCAGTAGTTAAAAAGGAACCAGTTACACAGTCCTCAAATCTGATCATTATCTGATCTGGCTTCTATTTTTTTCCCTTTCTTGTGGTTGTGGATGAGATAAGAGATGTGTTTTCCTTTAAAAATGCAGTGTGACGAACAGGATTGGGAAGATCGTTTCATCATGTACGACATGGAGCGAGAAGGTGTTTGAATCACCAGGCGACAATCATCACTAGAGCGCAGTGAACCAGTTGGAGTGTATGTAGGAAAGATGGATTGAAGGTAAGAGGGGGGCAGATCCAGAGATTGTCCTGTAAGCCAGAGTACTAAATCCGAGCAGCTACAGGAAGCCAACGAAGAGAGAGGAGGAAAGGAGTGATACGAGTCCGCTTGGGCTGGTTCAACACGAGTCGGGCTGCAGAGTTTTGAACCAGCTGTGGAGGTCTGATGGTGGAAGCTGAGAGAGCAGCAAGAAAAGCATTACAATAGTAAAGCCAGGATAGGATGAGGGCCTGGACCAACAGCCGAGTAGCATTATTTTGCATTTTCTAAAAATATGAGCGGCACGGTGGCTTAGTGGTTAGCACGTTCGCCTCCCAGTGCTGGGGATTCCCGGATCGAGTCCCGATCTGGATAGAGTTTCCATGTTCTTTCCATGTCTGTGTGGGTTTCCTCCAGGTTCTCCGGTTTCCTCCCACAGTCCAAAAACATGGATTCCAGGTGAAATGATTGCTCAAAATTGCCCCATATAGTGTGTGGATGTGTGAGTGCCCAGCGTTGGATTGACGCCCTGTACTGCGTGTATTTGCCCAGTGCCTGAGATGTTCTCCCCAGAGATGGGGATGGGGAACCCCACTGCGACCCTAGTAGAGAAATAAGCGAAAGATAATGGTTGGATGGACATATTAATTCAATTCTCCTGTATACAGTGTAATTGACAAGGCATCTTAGAAGTAGTCTACATACCAAGACATATTAATTGCATTAAACCGTTAAAACAAATAAATCAACAGTAATCCCCCAAAACACCACGCTAATATGTCAAAAAACCATATTATTGGTATTATTTTAACAATAAACGTGTATCAAAACAAACTGTGAGGTAAATCAGGTTTCCAAAACCTGAAAATACCTCACTAAATTATGTTGGTTTGTCATAGAAATACAATAACCCAAACAGTGGGTTATCTTTAAGGTAAACTCTGTGGGGGAAAAAAAGAAAAAGAGCCGAATTTAAAGATATACTTGATATTGCTGCTAGTTAGCTTAGGTTGGCTAATTGGCTGTCAATTTGCCTGACAATCACTAAATACTTCATAAATTGAATTGGAATCAAAGCCACAACGCCGGGGTTTGAACATATAATGGCTTCGCTCCTGGCTGTGACTCAAAATAGCTTTAGGAAACTTTATAAAGCTGTTTAATAGCACTCACTGGGAGCTTGCGCGTTCATGAGAAAGTCAGAAGCACCACGGCGAGGCGCAAGCGTGCACGTTACCCAGCGCGCCCACGAGGCACAGTGTTTATATCGCGGTGGGAGTCGTTCTTTATCGAAGAATCGATTTCCTATTTCGTGCCATTTGGAATGTAGAGTCGACACTGAAGCTTAAGATTCGAATCATTGTAACGGAAACGTGGTTCACTTACAGTAGAATAACGTCTACAAATGCATTTAAACAGCTGTGTTCACGGGTTTGCGAATGATTTCACATATAAAAGATATATTAATTGTGAAATTAAAGTTAATTTTTGAAAAATGTTTTTGTGTTTATGGGGGTAACCTTGCTGAACTCAAATCGCCATAATCTCTTTAATTTTTTGATCCGTATTAACTACATATTGTTCACTACTACTTACTTTTTAACCAGTTGTATTTTGCATGCTTAGACATGGCACTGTTGCACTACTTCCACCGGCACAACCATAATTAACATATGTATATCTTTAATCCATAATATAAGGTGCTTGGTGTGTGTCATCTCTATAGCGATTGTGGCGAGGATGATGCGAGGCACCTGGCGTATAGCGGCTGGCACATGGGTAGAGTAGAGGGGACGATGCAAGGCGTTTGGCATACAGCAATTAGCACACGGGTAGTATGGAGGGGATGACGTGAGTTGCTTGGGGTATAGCGATTAGCACACGAGTAGTGTGGAGGGGATTGCTTGGTGTATGGTGATTAGCACATAAGTAGTGTGGAGGGGATTGCTTGGGGTATAGTGATTAGCACACGAGTAGTGTGGAGGGGATTGCTTGTTGTATAGTGATTAGCACACGGGTAGTGTGGAGGGGATTGCTTGTTGTATAGTGATTAGCACACGGGTAGTGTGGATGGGATTGCTTGTTGTATAGTGATTAGCACACGGGTAGTGTGGAGGGGATTGCTTGTTGTATAGTTATTAGCACACGGGTAGTGTGGAGAGGATGTGTACAGTTTCGGTGAACATGATAAGGTCAGGGATCTCTGGTCTTTTTATTCATCTGATGCACTCCTAATTAAACCTTGATAAAAAAAAAGTTCTGCAGAAGATAAATAGCAACATAGAAAATGAATTAAACCTTGATTTCTAGAAGGTCATAAATATTAATATAAGTCTATTGTTACTCAGAAACCATGTGTGTGAGGGAGAGAGGTTACAGACAGTGTGGTGTGGTTGTGTCTAGGTTTGCAATTCTGTGGCGGAGCTGCTTTAAAGCTTAGCATTTCTTTAGTGCTGTGGTTACCGGACATAACCACAGTGTGCTGCCCTACACATGTTCTTGTATAAAACACTGCAGCTCTTTAATTATTTTGACCAGGTCTCATCTTTTGCGAAGAAATACATGATTTCAAAGACATGTTGTCAGTAGTAAAATCAGAGAAACTGATAATTTTGCAGCAGTGGGCTTTAATTTATATATATATATATATATTATGAATCTATAACAGCCATAAACTCTAAATGCAATTCCCACAAACAAAACACTTAGCAAGTTTTAAGCTGTTTTACACAACTAATGGAAGTGTGAAAACCCTCACACTGGTGTCAAACTGATAACTGAACTTACACTGTGTAATGTATTTGAAATGTTTTAGGACTCGGTCAGTGCTTTGAATGTTTTCAAGCCATATTGCTGTTACACCTTTATTTTTTTGAAAACAGCATAAAACTACTTTAAAATTGCAAATCGCTTAAGATATAGAAATAGCATCATTAAAATAATAAAAATAATTTTTAATCCATGACATACAAAAGCTGACCAATTTAAAAATGAATATTTATTAAGTAATTACAGTTTTATCTCACTTGTTGTTTATCACACTCTCCTTATCAAACTGAACCTATAACGATACCATTATTTAATATACGTAAGTGTTAACATTTTTCTTTATAATTTCCTGATATTGTACGTGGACAATGGGGAATTAGATGATTATGACTTGGCCTAGTTTTACACTGTCATGTAACGTAAAGTGAAATGGACTTTTAGGTTAATATCAGAACGCACCAGTTTTTACAGCAATTTTCTATCAAACTCATGTTGGAACAATGCATCAGGTTTATTGGAAAACATGGAAAACAGATAAGAAGGATATTGAGATTGTCTGTGAAACACTAATCTAATTGTGTGTCTAGTAAATGGACAGACATTTTCAATTATGCAGTGCAAATAAAAAGAAGAAGAAAAAACATGGAGATGTTTTATAAAATAAAAATATATCAGAATTGAATGAAATTGAATAAATTACACGCAAATTTTCATCTTTCTGCAGACGCCCAGTGGACCCCCGGGGAAAAAGCTCCGGATCATCTGAGCTTGATAGATCCTGGCTTTTTTTATGCACTTCTTCCGAACACTTTTTATAAGGCTGCATAAGTTTTCGATTTTCTGCCAAAAAAGGTACAATATTATATGAACACCTTAACATTATGATCTATATTTATTTATTAAAAACCCAAGATCTATTAGCTGAGAAAGCTTGCAATTGAAGTTTATACACACCAGAATTCAGTGATGAAGTTACAATTTGAACTTTAAAATTAGGCAAATGGCGTTATTATCATCAAACTATTTGTTAATGCACCTTGATTCGTACACAGGAGACCAGTCATGATGGTAATGCTAGAAGTGGCCACATACATTTGGGACACATACTAAAATTTTATCTTTTATTTCATTATCTCCACTTTACTCTGGTACTAAGTCTAGGGAATAACCAACAATGACATGAAATCCAACATGTGGGAACAGATCACACTGCAATTTACAGTTACTCATCATACAAACATTGCATAACCCACCGATCTAGTGGCTTGTTTTGGAAGTTGTAAAAAGACAAGTTAAAAGAGCATAAGGAGAACCTACAAAAAAATGTGCACAGCCAAATACAAGGGGACAATCTTGGTCTTTGTGGCTGTGATGCTCCAATATGCAACTTTTTAAAACTAAATCGTCGATCAGATTTTACTAGAACAAACCGTGACAGCTGAGTTATTGGAAAATGACTATTAAATATATCATCAAATGAGCTTTACCTCATTCAGCCCATTTATTATCAGAAACCTCACTGCCCTCACTGACTCTTGGCACATGCAGCATTTGTATGGGACTGAAATCAGAATCTGCGGAAAACACAAACTCATTATATTATTTATTTGCTACAAATGATTCTTTAGACATAATTTATTAATTCATTTCTTTTTGTATATGTAAGACATGATAACATACAAAACATCTCGAGTGTTTTGTATTTAGAATAGTATCCAATTCAACTTTAATGTCATTGCACATGTCCAAAGCAAAGAAGCATGCAGTTTGCAAGTGCTTAGCAAAATATAATATAATATGTATGGAGCTCAAAAGCTGACATAAGTATTTGAATCTGAATTTTGAAAATTGAAATATTTTTCTGCAAAATTCAGATTCAAATTAGCACTTTTCAGTGAAAAAAATTCAGATGAAAAAAATTCAGACGAAAAAAAATTCAG